>JAFVLL020013018.1:0-31456 GCA_021397915.2 Tor tambroides | reverse complement strand
GTTGATGTTTGTCTGCCATTCTCGCTGTGTCTGCACAGCGTGCGTGAACGCGCTGATGACGAATCGTGTCTGCGCGAACAGGGTGTGCAGAGGTACGCAAATACATACGTTGACGGACAGGTAGAAAAGACAATTAAAACGCTCGGACCGAGCGTTTTGATTGGACGAACATTTCTTGGTCCTACACCTTCCACAGAATATATAAATACAGATAAATACATTTAGACCACTTAACTTAATGACTGCTATCAGGATGTGAAGAGACTTTCAACCAGAATAACAAAAAATGTTTCTGAAGACAATCACCTATGATACCTTTAATGATCATATGTTGATGGGACACCAAATACCATGAAGATTTCTGAATGATTCGTTTTTGTATCTTAATTTGAAACTAAGTCTGTCTGGACTGCTTTTTGAACATATTAGTATTATCTTCATACATTTTTTTTATTTGAAAAGATTAATGAAATTCATGTTTTCCATCAAATGTCTCCTTGAATATGTTAATTTGGAAGAGTATGACTTCTGGGACCATAATAAGTCTCATAGCTGTGATTCTTATTTGAGTAACTGTCAGCCGTGTATCTGTCAACATCTTTCATCCGCCATTTACTTTAGATTGACGTGATGTTCTTTTAGAAATTCTGATGCTGTCAAGGCTTTTCTAGTCTTGTGCAATATCAGGAAAACTTGGTGTGACTGAAAATTCTAGATACTTAGTCAAGATTTTTAAGCAGAATACACACAGTCTCTAGTGTGTGCATCCTCATTTACCATGATGCTCTGCATGTTTGGTGCTGTCTGTAATGTGACAGCCTGCCTCCTGTAGTCTGTCTCTCTAGAGTCCCGTCACTGTCGCTTATGTCAAGAGCCTCTAAAAGTTGCTGTGTCAAGACATCTGTCAGCATCTCTTGATGTTCGTTGTCTATCTTTAGTGCTTCCTCAGGTCAGTGCCCTTGATCTCATGTAAATCTAGGGATCTATACTTTATATCAATGACTGTATATCAATATTGGCCAAAATTTACATTTTGTTGTTGGCATCAGGCTGACATGAGCAGACTATATTAGCATAATGGCTTTTTTCAGTTCAAACTCTGTTCTGTGTCAGGTTATTAAACAGTTATCAATCTTTTGTAATACACATTCAAATTAACGCTGTCAAATTAACTACCTCTTTTAGTATGATTAATGATATTTAAAGAACACAATTAATTATATAAAAAATATCACAATTAATCATGTCCTTGCTCATTTGTGAATTCAGACAGATTGCAAAATAGATTGCTATGGATTGCCAGTGCTAGGCTTATGTTCAAAAACATGTAATAAAATAAATAATATATCGACCCAATGGTGAAGGCAACTATTTGTAATATATATTTGATGCTTTTGTCTGCCATAATACATTATTGTCTTATAATTATCTTTATTTGGGGCATTTTCTCAGAATTTTACCATGAATCATCTGATTAATTGATTTATTAAATTACATTTTTTAATTGATTGACAGATGTTTTTCTGATGCCTGATTTTTTTAAAGTAAAGATTCCTACTATAGACTAGTATAGCAGTAATTTTGAAAACAATAAAATTCGGTATTTAATTGATTAATCTGTATGTAATTATAAAAAAACAATAATTATCAGCCACAATTTCCATGTAGGTGCATCCCAAAGCAATAAAGGCTCTGTGAAATACTATTTCCTTCATAATTCATCAAGGCAGATACACTTTGGTCTGTAGGGAGGTTACAGATTGGTTTTAAAATCAACTCCAGCGTGGTTCCTCAACCTCGAATAATCCCAGATTTGAAGTCCCTCAACAGTTTGTTGAGACAAATCTGCGTGTGAATTCAAATGCAGTGTAGCCCAGGCACTGAAGTCTGCCATGAAACACTCTCCTCTTGTTTTGCCCTCATTTTATTGCCTCAGTATCTATTTTCGGCCCACCATTTGCTGCATGCAGAGATTTGCTCACCATCTCCTGTTTATTTTCTTTCGCAAGACTTTTCTTTATTATTTCTTTATCTTAGGCTTCATCTCTTTTTTTATGTATTGAATCGTATGAAGATTAAGAACATTATACTTTTAGTGGATTAGCAATTTGAATTACATTACTTTTCTCATTTAGGGTATCCTGGGGTAGTTCAGGAAATGCTGCTGAGCGGATCTGAATTAATGTATTTCACTTGCATAAAACCGATGATGAAGCTCAACGGAAAGACAGCAGTCAAAATTATTGTAATAGCATGTTGCATGCAGCTGATGTCATATTTCATCTCTAATACAGGGCTATTTCTGAAAGGATTGCATTGTCATTTTTTTATTTTCAGCATAATGACACATGTCTTATGCTGATTGATGCAATAATAAATTCTTTTAAAAGTCAGTGTTCTTGTTTTTGTTTTTGCGGTGACTTTAAATCCAAATCCCAATGCTCCAATTTTTTCTTTTGGCTTGAAAATATATGCTACTTTCTTCCCGACTGTTGGCTGCTTTACCTTCACCCAAATATAAGTCATCCACAGTTCACAATTTCCATCTCTCTGAGGGTTCAGTATTCTGTACGAGTCGTTTGAACCTGTTTTCTGTGTTTCTGTTGTGTCAGATCTCTCTGCTGAAGCAGAGCCTGGAGCTACAGATGTCGCAGTCGAAAAGCGCGCTGCAGCAGTTGCAGGCACAGTTCAGCCAAGAGCGCGAGCACCTGGCGCAGCAGTTGCAGGAGCTGGCGATGGAGCATCAGCACAGAGAGTGCCGTCTGCAGGAAGCCCACTGCTGCGCCATGCAGGACATGGACGAAGCGCAACAAATTGACCTTAGGGTACCTGCACCTTACATACAAACACAGACATGCACAAATGCAAAATCACACACAGTGACGTGAACATGTGAAAATATGCTTCTCTCTCCCAAATGCCTCTGATGTAGATGTGTGTTTCATGAATTATGGACACTCTTGGCCCTGTGGACTTTATGAAATAAACTTTCTTAAAATATAGTTTTCATATTTTTTCAATAGTATTTAGTATTCAAATATTTAAGAACATGCTTTGTTTTGCTAAGACTACTTTTATAGCTTGTATTTTATGCATTCTAAGTATATATGATTAAATAATATTGTTCACACTTAGTATAATTTAACAACATTAGAGCTTGACTGGAAATGCTTGTGATACTTATTTTTTTGTTTTCGTCACACATCACATCTCACAAATATTATGATTTGTTTTTGTTTGTTTAAATAGTTTAACATTTGGTTTTTATATTCTACAATTTTCAGTCTATATGTTTATGGAGGATTTTTATTGTTTATAGTTAAATTATTTAAATATTTATTTAAAAACATGCATACTTTATTGACCGTTCAGAAGTTTGGGGTGTTTTTAATGTTTTACGAAATGCTTACCAAGGCTGCATTTGTTTGATTACAAATATAAAAACCGTGATGTTGTGAAATACTATTATAATTTAAAATGAGTGTTTTGTATTCTAATATATTTTCAAATGTAATATTTTCCTGTGATGCAAAGCTGAATTTTCAGCAGCCATTACTGCGGTCTTCAGTGTCACATTAATATTTCATTTCCTTCAGAAATCATTCTAATATGCTGATTTGACGCTCAAGAATTATTTCTTATTTTTATCAATGTTGAAAACAGTTGTGCTGATTATTTTTAAATGGAAATCATAGTTTGTTTTCAAGATTCTTTTTTGAATATTAGGTTCAAAAGAACAGAATTTATTTGAAAATCTTTGGTAAACTTTTAAACTTTACTGTCACTTTTGATCAGTTTAATACATCCTTGCTGAATAAATCTATTCCTTAAAAAAAAAAACTTCCTGACCCCAAACCTTTGAACGGTAGTGTATGCGTTTCTTGTTTTTCATATAATCGTGATGCCTCGTGCCTGTCATCCTGTATTGATTATCAGCTTCACTGTCTCCTTTTCCCCTTCATAGTACTGTACATGTCTGTTTCCTTTACTCTCTGGATTTGTCACCCCTGCATTATCACCCCACACTGAGAATCTCCACTGTGCATGACATCCATATGGTAAATTACCCTCCTTTTTGTCCTTCCTTGTCTACGGTCTACTTCTAAAACACGTTATGCATATGAAAACAGGTTTCTCATCCAGGAAAGCCCAGCTGTTGTTTCATTTCAGAATTGTGCATTACACAGAAAATATTAAGATAGCAAGCCCAGACATTTGAAGCAGACACGTGATGCAGAGTCTAACAGGCTTTTCTCCATCTCGCTCAGCCTTGCTCTGCGGCCAGGAAAGAAGCCTCTTTAAGCTGATTTGGCCACATTTCGGATTACTACGTCATGAAAAAAACATTAATAGTTGCTTTCATCTCCATTCTTTTATATCAGCCCTTGAATGTGGTTGCTGGCGCTGCGTGTTAGAGTGGCTCTGTGGGTGGACTGTTTAAATGTCCTCTCTTCCTCCCAAACCTGGGTTGGCATGGAAGCAGCAGGATAAAGAGAAACTATCCACAAAATGGCGGAGTGTCAACAGCAAAACGGGATGATTCTCTAATTGGATGATACTGTACAGCTTCATCTAATTAGTAACTAACCCACTGTATTGAAAATCCTCTTAATTCTTTTTCTTCTTCCCAAATGTATGTAGTTAATTCAGTCCAAATGGCTTAATGCAGAGGTTTACAGACTTTTTGATATGAAGGCTGCTCTAATTGTAATATGATGATCTCCTTCCTAAAATACCAAGTCAGCTATACTGTATAGGCTACTATATTTAAAGGCCTATTTATGCTGTGTGAACAAATGTATGAAATTTTAAGGAGTACATGTTTAAATATTAAATAACTGGCATTCATGTTGTCATTTGTTTTTATATTTTACAGTTAGCTATGGCTCTAAAAAGTATAAAACAATCATGATCCACACTTATTTGTTTTTGAATTTTGGTCTTAAAATTTTGAAAACTCTGTTTTCCTTATATTAATGTTCAGCCTTCAAAATGTAACCCCCCACAATGATGTCATCATACCATTCTAAATTGTGATTGGGTTTCATTTTAACATTCATTTGCATACTGAACTGTGATTGGTCACTTTTATTTTGGATGCGATTAATCAGTTTGACAGCCCTAATATTTACACTACAGTGCAAAAGTTTGGGGTTATAAGATTTTTAAAGAAATTAATACTTTTATTATTCAGCAGGGATGCATTAAATTGATCCATTTACACATTTATCATGCGACAAAAGATTTCTTTTTCAAATAAATGCTGTTTGACTTTCTATTCATCACAAAAGCCTGAAACAAAAGTATCAGAGTTTCCACAAAAAATGTTTAGCAGCACAAAAGTTTTCAACATTGATATTAATAAGAAATGTTTCCTGAGCATTAAATCAAATAATAGAATGATTTCTGAAGGATCATGTGACACTGAAGACTTTGCATCACAGGAATAAATGACATTTTACAATATGTTAAAATTGAAAAAGCTTTTTTAAATTGTAATAATAATAATAACAGTGACAAAGCAAAATCTAAAAACCTAAGCTTACCTAAAACTTTGGTAAGACGTTGTTTTTTGCTGCCTTGCAAGCTCTGCCATTTCCTTCATTAAATGCAAATCTTGTTTTCTCATTGACACCTTTTGTTCCCATCGCATCTTGTTGCATTCAGATGCAAATGTGGTCTTTTGTTTTATGCACTGGATGTGTCGCTTCTGTATTTTTATGTCTTTATTTTCCTCTGCGTCTGTACGTGTGCATTTGTGTAGGAGCTTGAGGAGCGTCTAAAACAGGAACAGAGAGAGGAGTTACACGCTTTGAGAGATGCCCACAGACAGACCCTTGAAATCCTTCGGCAGCAGTCGGACCAGGAGCTGCAGACGCTGCGCTTTGAGCTGGAGGATGAGGGCAAAGCCATGCTGGGTGAGTCATGCGCTCACACTAACTACAGCACCACACACCAGCCTACAAGATTAGAGCCTTTTATGAGGTCATTCAATTCTTGTAGTATATTCATATACACTGTTATCATGACAGTAAATAGTCATTTTCACAGCTGTTTTTATCCTAAAGTAACTCACAGTGCGTTTATTACAGAGCAAATCTTTTTGCTCAAGGGTACGACGATAATAGCTCATGGATCGCTCACTGCAGGGGTTTGAGCTTACAAACTTCTGGTCACCACCCTAGAGTGATTATACCACATTTAGGCTCTTAGTAGGCTCTTAATACAAGAAAATAAGTGTGTTTAAGTTGATTTTGTTTTGCACTGGCTTTATTTTATGTTGTGTAGCTTCCCTGCGGTCTGAGCTCAATCATCTCCATGCCAGTGCCATTGAACACCTGCGACAAGTCCATTTGAAGGAGAACAATGCTGCCAAACGAGAGCTGGATGACACTATTGAGCGCTGCAAAGAACATGTGAGCATTTCTGAAAGTTACAAAGCATGATACCGCACTGTATCTTGATACTAAACTCAACAGAAATGGCAGTTATCAGCAGACTTGCTGTTTTGGGTTGGTGATGGATGCAGACTCTTATTAATTCAAAAAAGTAAGGTATTTTGATTTATTTTTGTTCAGACTTACACTTGCATCTGGTTACTGGTGATACCCTGTATTTTCTCCATATTTGCGTTTAGTAAGAAGCTTTTTCTCTCACGGGAACCTCTGACATCTCATGCATTGCAGATAAGAACACTTGAGCCTTAGCAAAACAGTCACACATGATATGCTTCATTGTTCATCATTATTATTATCTTTTTCATTCATTGAAGTAAAGATGAAATAAAATAAAATACAAATATTAGACATGCTGCCTTGGCAACAGCTCAAATTAAATAAGATTAAGTTGAAGTACTAAAAGTAACTGAAAATAAAATTGAAGCGAAATAGAAATATATAAAAACAAAAATTAATAAATATTATAATAGAATTTAAATAAAACTAAAGTAATTGTTCATATTTAGTGTTTTGTTCAGATTTATCATGACTTTTTTTTTCCTTTGGAAAATATTTTAAAAAATGTGTCAGTGCTTTTTTTGTCTATAAAGTGAAAATCACTGCGGGTCTAATGTTTTTCGGATTCTCAGTGATCTTCAAAATATCTTCTTTCACGTTTGACACATGAAGGAAAGTCATACAGGTTTGAACCGACATGAGGGTTAATAAATGATGACAGAATTTTCATTTTTTTGGATGAACTTCCATTTTTAAGTATGATCAATACTAATAGTGACCACTAATGAAACCAAACAGAATACCAAAAAAATCCCCCATTTGAATGAGAGATTCAGCGTGAGGGCCAGGAATTTGCTACCTGTCTGGATAAAACCTGATGCCAGATAGGTGCCCTTGGTTTCAAGACATGGTTGTGGTTTCACAATATAAAGCCTTGAATCTGACTGAGAGGAGAAACGAGTGCCAGGCTATTATAAAATGTCTCTAAGCTAAGCTGCACTTTACAGAAATTTGAAGAATAACCACGATGAATAAAAAATGAGGTACTGAATTCTGAATTATGGGAGAGCTCTTACCGTGACTTACACCCCTTTCCCATTTTCATATTTGATTTATAATCCCCCTCTCTGTCTGTCTCTCTAATACACACTCATAGTCTCACTCTCTCATGTTCGTTTCACTTCAGTTATTACCTCAGCACAATTGAATCTCTTTTAATGTGACCTATATACATATTTTGAAAGCTTCTGGGTCTGGCACAAAATCTTCTAATGCTTTTTTAAGCGAATCATTCCAATGCAATGAAATTATAAAAACTGCATTTGCTGCCTCATTTAGACACGCAGTCATCCATCTGTTAAAGTCGATATATATATATATGTATATGTTTTAATGTTTTTGTGGATTGCCTCTCCAGGAGCAAGACCTCCTAGGGCTTATATCTGACCTGAGGCAGGAGGTGAGCTGCAGGAAGAACCGGATTGCCGATCTGGACCATGAAATCCACTCGCTCAATGAGACCATCAGCACCTTGACCAAGGAGTTGGAGATCAAAGGGAAAGAAGTTCTGCGGGTGCGCAGTGAAGCCAATCTGCATATCAGGTACCAACTTATTAACATGTGTGAGGATGTATTAACCTTTTATGAGGCTATTTTAACTTCTAGAACTTATTGGGCTGTCAGCGCTCAGTCAAGCAACCGAAGATCTTGCTTCACTTTTTGATCCCATTCCTCCCTTTTTCCACATCACTTATTGTCTTTTCTCTCCCTATCTCTGTCAATAAAATGCCAGAAAGGCCAGAAACTTAAAGAAACAGGAATTTGCCGTGCTCACAGTAATACTTTCATGTTAAGGTTAGAGTACAAACGGTGAACAATGCTGCTATCCTGATTTTTGATAGCCTCATTTTATGCAAAAAAGACTAGAGCAACTGACATCTTATGCGTGTGTAGAATCCTTTTTGGCTTTCATGAGCTATTAAATTATAAAATCCTAAAGGTCAGTCTAGCTGAACCAGAAGCTAATTTAATGTGAGAAGAAAGCAGACGGAGCTATTTCCCATCCAGAAGCCCACCGCCTTCAGGCAGAGCTCTCTGGTTCAGTATCATCTCAGTTGCATTCTTCTGTTCTGATGGTATAAATGGGTCAAGGTCAGTGGGAAGTGTCTGGCAGATATATACAAACAAATTTAATTTGGTTTTATTCAAATGGCCTAGTTTCTGGCTCATGAAAAGAGATGATATTCTTTGGAGAACTGAGGGAATTTGTTCTAATAAATAAGTGAGCTTGTGTGTCTCCAATCAAAATAAATTTGAATGTGTTTGTTGTCCAGAGTATTTGCTCTATTTGTTGACACTACATTCTTAAAAATAAAATCTTCAAAAGAGGGTTTTCGCAGCAGTGCCACAAAAGAACCATTTTGGGAACCTTTCCATATACAGTTCCTAAAAAGAACCATTTTTTTTCTTAGTGTGAAGAACATTTTAATATGTGACCCTGGACCACAAAACCAGTCTTAAGTCGCTGGGGTATATTTGTAGCAATAGCCAAAAATACATTGTATGGGTCAAAATTATAGATTTTTATTTTATGCCAAAAATCATTAGGATATTAACTAAAGATCATGTTCCATGAAGATATTTTGTAAATTTCCTACCGTAAATATATAAAAACTTAATTTTTGATTAGTAATATTCATTATTAAGAACTTAATTTGGACAACTTTAAAGGCGATTTTCTCAGTATTTTGATTTTTTTGCACCCTCAGATTCCAGATTTTCAAATAGTTGTATCTCGGCCAAATATTGTCCTATCCTAACAAACCATACATCAATGGAAAGCTTATGTACTCAGCTTTCAGTTGATGTATAAATCTCAATTTTGAAAAATTGACACTTATGACTGGTTTTGTGGTCCGGGGTCACATATTTCTCCAGTGTAGAACCTTTTGTGCAATGGAATGGTTTCATGGATGTCAAAGGTTCTTCATGGAACCGTAGATGCCAATAAAGTACCTTGATTCTTAAGAGTGTATGTAAATGGACAAACTGTTTTTTTTATGTAGGGCTCATGAACAGGATCTTTCTAAGCGCCTCGAGAGGGAGATTGACGAGCTGAACGCTTCTCATAACAGAGAGACCCATATCATGCTGTCAGATTTTAACAAAGCTCAGGAGCTGCTAAAAGACAAGATCTCTGCTCTGCAGATTCTGTGAGTCCCTTTATCTCACTTACAGATTGAATATCAAATTAGATTGAATATCAAATTGAATTGAATATCAAAACACATCATTTTAATGTAATATCCTCGTGAATATTTCAGAAGACAGCTAGATGAATCACATTAGCTCTGTTTCAAAACCTAGCAAGCTGCCTTGATTTCTACTACAGTATCCTAACAATTAGGTCTTCTAAGGCTAAAATGATACCTCGAATGTAATTGCTTCTCATAATATCACGACCGTGCTCCACACATAATGTTCTAAGTATTTTTGATGCTTATTAAAGTATTGCAGTAGAGTCTGATGTTAGCATGTTGCTTAGCAAACAAAATTGCGTAATATTTATTAGGTGAACATTTTAATTAGATGTAACTATTTTTAACAACGTTTTGTTGTTGGCCTTCTTCAATGCAGCTGAGCTGAGCTGGTTGCAATGCATTCTGGAATTAAACGTGAAGGATATATGTGATTATGCCTAGTGTAAAGGAGCATTCACACTGACTGCAATTTGAAGCAGGAAAAAAGTCATTAATTTTTGGTGAAAGTGACAGCGATTGGTAGCAATGAGCATTAGCAAAAACAGTTTACTTTATGCAAAAACAAGTCTGGTGGGAACATCTACTAGCAACCAACTGTACAGCAACATGGCACTTTGATGGTTTATAAATCACTTTGGCAGTCTATAAAGCTTAAAAAAATCGTAAAAATCGGAAATAAGGTGTGTAACTACAAAAATAACTAGAAATAAAACTGAGATAAAAATCAGTTAAAGTTAAATACAAATATATATTTAAACTAATAAAAATGACAAAAGCACATTTAAAAAATGTCTAAAACTTTAAAATTAAAATATAAATATATTTTTATATTATAAATACTGTAACTGTGTATACGGGCCAAATTTGCTTACAGCTTGCGTTAAAATAGTACTATCAGGATTTACTAAAGACGTGCAGTGAAGAATTAGCGCTGAAAAGGCATGGACACAGTTATATTTGTGCCTGACCTTATTG
Organism: Tor tambroides; assembly: GCA_021397915.2. Lineage (NCBI taxonomy): Eukaryota > Metazoa > Chordata > Actinopteri > Cypriniformes > Cyprinidae > Tor > Tor tambroides. Next base: position 20,766 of record JAFVLL020013018.1, on the reverse strand, counting down.
AATATGCATTTGTAGGAGTTTCCCTTTCAGACACAAAATTTATGGGAGGAGAGTATTAAAATGAATTACTAACGTTTGCGCTCGTCAAATTACTAGTATTTCCACCATTATTTAACTTCCAAAAAAAGCATGCCTTAAAGCAGGCAGTAATTTGCGCTGGAAATGATCTGGCTGCGCCTGTGTTCTTTAATGTGCGCATTGTCAGTAAATCACCCGCAGAATTTTCCCCTCCCGTCAGCGCTTTTATGGAATCGTAGTCTAATCTGCCCTGTTTAGTAAATCTGGCCCTAAAATAACACTGTGCATATGATGCCTAAACATGTTGACTAGGTCGCAGGTTTTATGACAGAGCTATTGTTTTTACTGCAGTATAATTGTTAATGTGTATGTGTGTGGGATGAGCAGGTTGGAAGGTACGGAGGAGAAGTTCAGGAATAGAGAAAGCCGACCGGAGGACCTCCAGGTGATAGCTGAGCTCAGAGAAATGGTGACCGAGAGAGAATCTCTGGTCAAGAAGCTTGTGGTAAGTGTGCAGTGCAATGGTCTCTAGAGGTGCAGCATCCCGTTAAAAGTGATACGTATACTACTGTTCTTTTACATTTATTTTTGTCCCAAAGCATTACATGTCTTAAGAAAAAAGTCAATATTAGTTCATTGATTTTTCTGCACAGGGCCTTTCGGTCTGACTGTGCCTCCTTTGTTCCAGGATGACAAGAAGTTTTATCAACTGGAGCTGGTGAATCGAGAGCCTGGATTCAACAAGGTGTTCAACACCAATCCCAATGTCGGGGTCATAAACCCCCTTATAAAGGTTAGAGAGACACAGCCACACTGATCAAAGAGTACCTCTGAAGTCCACATAAATTGGATTTTATCTGATCGTAAAAAAAATAACAAACAAACCATAAACCTTTTTAAAAGCACTCCATCTCTACAGTTCATGGAATCCATGAATGTAATAAAAGAATACTTCAAAGGTTATGCCTTATGGGAAGTGTGTTTTACAGAGGTACCGCTGGAATGGGATGTTCTGCAGAAACTATTAATAGCCTTCTACTGTTCTTTTAGTTGGTCTAACTTTTCTTTCTGTTACGTAAGTTGTGTTTGTTCGATTTGCCATTGTCTGTGTCTTATATCCATGTTCAAACATCAGGTTCTACCCTGCTTTCCAAATCATAAGTTCTGTTCTGAAACCTAATGTGCTGCTTACATAGGGCATACTGTAAAACCTCAAAATTGACCCATATGGTGCACACTATCAGCATTAGTGTTTTCCCAGTTTCAATAGAATCTAACATGTTTTTGAAGTCTCTTATGCTCACGAAAGCAGCATTTATTTATTAGATCAAAAATACAGTGAAAAATAATTTTGTGAAATATTACAAATATTTTATTCATTATATATTCTACAAAAAAATTTCTTTTTGAATATGTTTTAAAATGTAATGTATTCCTGTGATGCAAAGCTGAATTTTCAGCATTATTACTCCAGTCTTCAGTGTCACATGATCAAGAAGTCATTTGGTGCTCAAGAAGTCATTATTACCAATGTTGAAAACAGTTGTACTGCTTAATATTTTTGTAAGGAATGTGATTTTTTCAGGATTCTTTGATAAACAGAACGTTAAAATAAACAGTGTTCTTCAGCGTTGAAATAGAAATGTCCTTACTGTCACTTTTGATCAATTTAATGCATCCTTGGCTAAATAAAATTATATTTCTTTTAAAAAATCATAACCAAACTAAACTGAACATATATATATATATATATATATATATATATATATATATATATATATATAATGTACCCACAAGCATGAATATTATGCTATATAATATAAGATAAACATTTGGTGATATAGTACATTTTTTATTTGATTGGACTATTTTTATATCATCAGTACTTTTTGTATTAAATGAATTAAAAGTGTATTTATAATAAACATTTCTCTCACCTTTTTTTTTACTTTTGCCACACACTTAAGCCGTATGTGTGGATATAAAGGATACATGCTGCCAAAAAATTTTATAATTAATTTAATAGCAAAATTAAGTATTTTACCTTTTTAAACAGGCATTGCTTCAGGACCGCACCTATGAGAGTCAGCACACTAGGTTTTGTAACAGAGCTATAATCTGTCATTTCTGTTCCCTGTCCACATTCAAAATGATATTCATTACCTTGTCATCGTTTAGCTTGAAGCTACAGTTCGCTATCACCTCCGACTTCCCACAATCCCTTTCTGTGTGTGTCCTTTTAATGTAGCATAAGAGTAGAAAACCTGCGAACACTTTCGCCAGCTCTCCGAACCTAAGCGTTGTTGCGGCGGAAGGGATGGCGGGCGGCTCGGTTCCGCCTGCTTGCCTAGAGTCTGTCCCCAACTCCCCCATTCACCACCATGAGCTCAGGTCTAACAAACCTCCGCCCCCTCCAACCCCTCCGCCTCAGGCCGACTCCACCCGGAGGTGAGATTGTCCGAGACGTCCTTGTCCTCACAAGAGACATGCTTAAAACCACAGAACTGTCTTGCCATTGGTCGGATCACACGGTCTCAGTCCTAACGGTAGAAAAACCGTCAGTCTGTCTGTTGATTGGACGTTTTGATACGAGAACACAGCCATGTCTGTCCCAGTGAATTGTGGGTATGCTCGTCTCACTCCTTAATGCATCTTGCCAGCGAACGGCACACATTAAAAATGTTTGTATTTCATGCTACTTTGATGTGCATGATAAATTGTACGTACCAATGTCCTTAAATCGGACTGAAAGTTCACCTAAACAGTGTGTGATCACACAATGGCACTGGAATGCCGATGCGAGCATGCAGTTGATGTCATCACATGTCATCACATAGCAGTCAGGAGTATGGCTCCGCCCACTAGCCGTACTCCGCCCTTCACATTTCATGCATTTGTTGTTTTGTGGTTTTAATATGAGCTATTCAAATGATGAGCAGCTATTCCTGGTATTTCTTGCCTAGTGAAAATCAAGCACAGGAACATGTTGTACGCAGCTTTGGGCTGGGAGATAATATTAGACCGTTTCTGGTAGAGGGGCATATTTTATTTATCATTTAAAAGGAAGTAGTTCAGCATGGTGCCTGTGATTTATTTGAAGCTTGAACAAGGAGGGCAGCTTCCTATTGGTCAAGAGACACTGCACTGTGTGCTGCGGTAGTTACAGACATCAAATTTAAGGATAATTCTTACTGCCGCCAAAAAAGCAAAGGTTACTTGACTATAGTAATGACTACTATAGGGAAATAATGTAAATACACATGTACAGTGGCCACAAAGAAATATTTAGACCCTAATAAGAATTGCATCTATTCCAGTATTTCTAACTTTTTAACTTTTATCTGATTAATGAACAGATTTAATGAACAGAATAAAAATCAAAATATCTAGCTCAAAATATACTTTCCTAAAATAGTGTGTGCAATTACTTTTAACCAACAGTTGAGGTAATATTAATAGATATATTTACTGATATTTGCACATTAATTCATATTTTGTTAAGTTTACATGAGTTTAAATCTGTTTTCCAAATGAATCGCTCAGGATCACATCAGAAATGATAAAATGATGTATTTAGTATGTTTTATTTACTGACAAAAAGGGTGTAGGAGTACTTTGAAAATATTTTCCCTCAGAAATTGCTTGAGCATTTCACAAATAATAACAAAGAAATAGCAAGTAACACATTGAAGGAAACAGGAATGGGAAAAAAAGAATATATTTCCAATATAAATATCTAAGCATCCTTAAATCAACATAGATTTACTTGAGATGCAAAATAAGCAAGTCTTGTTTTCAGAGTAACTGAACAAAATGAAGTGAGTTTATGCTTAAAACACGAACAAACATCTATCAGTGGAGTGTGAAAACTTTCAATTAAGTAGATTTTTCTGAGCACATTGGCAGATATCTGCTCTTGTTTTAATCATAAACTCAATTTTGATCAGCTGCTCACGAAACAAGACTTCTCAAGTAAATTTATCTTGATTTAAAAAACATTACACATTCACACTGGAAAACAAGACAAAAATACTGATGAAAAAGTTATTTCCATATTCTAGTTGTTGAGGGCAGAGGTATTCGTATTTTTTTCTTTTTGTAAAATGAATTAAAAAGTAATGGAGATATATTGGAAGTTGTATGCGTTGCTAATAAAAGACAGTTACATTTAGAGACTTCTTTACTTAAAAACGTCTTTATAAAATCTTAAATTTACCTTCAAAAAGCCTGCAGAAACTCTTTGAAATTTTTACTAGGTATGCACACTTTGTCATTCATTCTCTTCATTTAAAATGAGCCTTCGAGTAGCATCCCCTTTCCAACAAAGGACAAAAATGCTGATCCAAATACATTCAGTCTCAATTTTAAGCAGTATGTCTGTTGTTTTATCATTTAAACCCTGCTTTTTGCGAAATATTTTGCTTGAAACGTGTTTGCGCTATCTTTCTTTAACATAAATGCCACTTCTAATCTATTGCAATGACATTCAACATGTCTACGCACTTTTTGCGGCCACTGTTTATTTTTTAGATAGTATCATCATGCAATAAAGTAGCAAGTCAATGTGGAAGTGTTTGATTAGGATGTGCAAATTCTCTTTCCTTTAATGTTGCTGCAGTGTAACTGGTTGTGTTTGACTTCTCTGTGTTTTGTGCAGCCCTCGTAAGACTGAGGATTCAACTGTAGCACCAAAAGAACAGCAACCACAAGAGCTATTTTCACAGTACTTCTCCTTTTAAAATTTTCAAGACACTCAACTGAAGAGCATGTGAAACTGCAGTTTTCAATAGCCCATTTGTCTGTTCTTGATATCTCACTGTGAGTTTATTTTCCCTTTTGAAATGTGCATTTACTTGATTTAAAATGAGATGCACATTCATTTCATATAATATTCATAAATGTGTCTTTTCTGGATGGACTAAAACTGTTGGAATACCAATGTCTTGCCAGTTTTGAAATAAATTGCACAGACACTTATATATTTGTATTATATTGTCTTCTTACAAACGATAAACCGTCAATATAATAAATAAAATTAATAAATAAAACATTTATATCTTAAATCTATACTTTATGAGCTTTATCGTTTACCCAAATACGCTGTCGTTATTTACAGATCGTTTGGATGTCAGTCCAAACCATCTGTTATTTTGCCGATAAAAACAACAAAAACTGTTTTTAAAAAATATTAAAATACCTGTTGTCGTACCACAACTGTTTATTCTAATAACAAGCTGTCAAATCGGGCAAAATGCATTATATTTGCATTATATTGCGTGATTTTTGAAGTCTTCTAAAGTCATAGGAACAGAGAAAAAAATTGGTGTAGAAATTATTTTCACTCAGAAATGGCTAGTAAATTTTACGAATAATTACAAAGAAATGTACCCCAATCTTTTTTTTTATTTACAACCTTGTATAAACTATGAAACAGATTCTTTACATTTGTGTGTATTTTATTCAAAAAGGCATATTGGTTTGGAACGAGCGAGGGAGAGTTAATAAGACTTTTTATTTAGTATTTTTATTTGTAGCTGAACTATCCCTTTAAATGCACTTTAAGTACTTTTTACTGTGCTTTTTATGTTTTTCCGCTTCAGTGACTTGAACAGGATCTACACATGGTTTATTTCTCGCTACTTTTGTTTGAAAAATGCAGTCAGTTGGATCATTTAAAACAAACGTTCTCTTTATTGGTTGTCCACATTTAAAAACATCCTTAAATTACCCATTTTAGCTCTCTCTCTTTCTCAGATCATGTTCACAGGAAGTGTAAACAGACATTAATATGTTAAGCGTATAAGAGTAATTTACCTTAGTGTCAACATGCTCTGTTCCTCTGTGAATGATATATGATTTCAGGGAGTGACTTGTAAATTTTGCAGTTCAACACAACAGTTATGAGATTTTGCGGGGGGGGGGGGGGGGGGGGGGGGTGTTTACATAAATGACTTGGCACTTGCTGTTTGCTGTTGGGAGCTACTTTTGCAAGAAATTACAGGCGTTTTGATGTTCATTCTTTGTGTTTTTGTGAACTAGACCAGTTCAGATGACTGCTTCCTTCTGTGAGGTCTACATTCATATACAAAACATATCTACCTAACATACAATTTTGTATGTTTTATATATATATACCAATACAAAAAATGAGATTTGTACTCATCCAAAGATCAAAATGCTTTTAGTTGTAAGAATAATGCAACAAACATAAATGAAGAAAAATCAGTGCCGCCCTCGAATCATTTCAGGAAATTAACATGTGTTGCATCATCAGTTCCCCAAAATTGTCCAAGGTCTTGTACAGCGTGTCTTGCGATTGGCCGGTTGTCATCTTTTGGTGTCACATGAGCAAGACGATGATGTAGATGAGCAGCAGGCAGATGAGGATGAGGGAGAAGTTGATGATGAGATCTTGTAGGTTGCGTTTGGTCTGCGGGTTCACTTCGATGTTGGACGCCCTCCGAATGGCTGAGCGTGTCATGTGCTGCACCCTCTCCATCCTGATGAAGACTGCAGACTAGTGGCTGTGAGAGGAATGGACGGATGGAGATGGTGGAGCTGTTGCGTTCTTGTGGTGCCTTGTGGTGAAAATGAGAGAAATGATTCTATTTTAAGATGATGATACAAGTCTTAGAAATAAAAATATGACAGGTGATCACACTTGGATTTATTTATAGTAAATCTGTTCTGATTCTGATGTGGGCACCTCAGTCTTTATTTAACCCTCTCATGTATGTTGTCCACTACAGTGGGCTGCATTTTTTAACCTTTCAGGTTGTGATGTTGCATCCTTACCCATAATTCTATATTACTGTCCTTTTTTTGTATTTATAACAACATAAAATCAAAATAGCCTATGAAAGCGATGCATCAAGTACCACAAAAATATTTGCTACTATTTTCTATTTGCTATAGAGAGATATGTAACACTCTAAAAATACATAATTTATCATATATAAACATTAAGCTGTTTTTTCCTATAAGCCATAATAAAATATATAATTTCAGGAAGAAAGAGAAAATCTCATTGTTTATATTTATCTATTTATTTATACAAATTCTGATGTTTTAAATGATATAATATATTTTTATTAACATTGGTTAAAAATCTACTTATTTATTGGACTATATTTATACGTGTAGTATGGATAGTACATATTTATTACAAAATATATGGGAAGAGAAAATCGTATTGTTTATATTTGTTATTTGTATACAAATTATGATATTTTTAAATTATATATTTAAAAAATCTACTTATTTATTGGACTATATTTATAAATGTACTATATATAATTATAGCGTGTGTGTATATATATTATATATATACTGTATATATAGGAATATAAAGGAATTTATTCTTATAAGATCAAAATAAAGAATTTTAGGGAGTAGTAAAAAGGTAAAAGCTTAATGTTTATATCTATTTATTAGTATATTTATTTATATTATATTAATTTAAATATTATATTTTTTATTTTTTATAAATAAAATACACTGTTTTTTTTTTTTTAATTTAAATATAAAGCAAGTTTTTTCCTTTCCTTTTCCTTCATGATTTCATAATTCATGTATCGGGAGTTCATGTTACTGATTAACAAATATATGAAGAGTAATTAAAAATACTACATGAAAATGAAAATTCAGAGCTTTCTTTATTAGGGATTCTTCAGTAATAATAACAACAACAACAACAATAGGAATCTTACAATCCGATTGTTAATTCTATTCATAGCATGCATTTGTCTTGCATATTTGCCATTTTCCAAAGTGATGTGATTATCATGAACACTCTGTAGCGGTACTCAAAGTCGTCCTCTTACCCTCTTTAGGCCACTTGTGTTAAAAGCTGTGAATGACATGCATTTGTGAGTGACGGCCACTTGTCTAACAGCTAAAGCTATTCTCTTATCGGCCGTCTGCAGATACATGTGCTCAGTATTTCCAGACTTTGCCAGAAGTTCACGTATACAGTCAGTCGAGTCACTCTAAATGTCAACACTTCTTTAAATTATATCGTAGTCAACCACTGATTGTCGATACATTCTTTCAGGTCTTGCTTTCCCTTTACTGAAAATGATATACAAGTAATTCCAAGTAAGACATTCTTTGATTATTTTCCAGGAACAGCATTCCTATTAACCAAGTTAATTGACCATTAAATAGACAACGTCATTAGACTGCCTGTCTTTCTTTATCTGTCTCTCTATCTTGCTTATCTGGCCTCAGGAAAAGAGCATTTTAGATGAGAAATTTCAGTATATCGTAGTGCTATAGTGTATTAGGATTGAACTAGATTTAAGAGACACTGTATCACTATTAGCACTTGACTTAAGTTGCTCCGTGTGGACAGGATAAACAAACATCAGCTAGATGACAAAAATAAAAATACCTCAGCAAAAGCAGAGACTTATGAACTTGATCTCATTTTAAAGGCTCCAAAAGCCAGTGTTTATCAGGAGAGGCCCTGCATTCCAGTCCTGTGATCCAGTGACAATTATAACTGCTTGGCTGTAAAGTAAACACTAGCATCTGTGATCAGCTGTATTGAAGTTTAATAAAAGCCAGCTAGATTTGCCTTTTGTTCAATTATAAAATACTATACAATGATCCTCTGTACTGGTTGTATAGTAAACATAAATAAAACACCAAAGCACATTTATATTCCTGTGAACATATGTTACAGTTCGTCAAATTATTGTTTGACTTTGACCGACTGTTTTCAGTTCGCTGATTTGCATGGAAACAAATGTGCTTTTGTTGTTCTTTCTAGACAGCTCACCCTCCTCTGTGTCCTTCAAGTTTGATGTTTTTAATTCTCTTTCACTATTTTCTGATGTAAACTGCATGCAATGTCTAGGAAATCTTAATGTTTTCATATTAAAGCTAATATTTTGATATTATTTTACTCAAGTAGCTGTGATAATTCCATTCGAGGGCTGTTAAACTTGATTTAATTGATTAAAAGCCTTTTTCTTACCCGTTAAATGGCAGCTGAAGAAGGAAGCAGTCCTTTCAGATAAAAGGTAAAGTGCGAAGCAGCAGGAGAATGTTGGATGTAGACACACAGGCTCTCAGGACACGCTACAAAGTTTATAGGAGGAACTGAAAGGGGTGGGGAAAACAAACGGGAGGGCGGTAGATGCAAAGGGAACGCATCCCTATCTCAAGATCACAGGACAGCCTGTTTGTGTCTGCTCCTCCGTCCAGTGTTTGTTGTGATGACACACGACTGATGAAGGAAGTCAATGCTGGATCATTATCCTTCCAGACTCTGGTTTATAGTAAATAGGGAGTAGTGAAAGAGCAGGATTGTTAGATTTTGCAATGAAACAAAAATGTATATGTAATGTAACAACAGAATGAGTACAAATACAGAAGTAATTTTCTGGCTCATCGCGTTCTATAAAAACACAAATATCATAAATAAATATGTTTTTTCCCAAACAAATAAATTTTTTTCCACAAAAAAAAAGCCAAGAAGAAGTGAAAAATGATTAATTTTCTATAAAAGCAATAAATATAAATATTAGATAAATATTATGTATGTATTTATTCATATATTTAAGCTTTTTTTCTGTAAGATCAAAATAGTTTTGGGAAGAGAACATCTTATGGTTTTTATTATTTTCTAATATTGTTATTAAATTATGATTATATTACATATTTTATTAAAAAAGCTCTAAGAAGTGGTTTTAATTCATTTATTCATTTAATAATCAGTTTATTTGTTTACAACCTTGTGTTATTTATTATCTATTCACTATTAAAGACATTTAAAAACAGACATCACGAAAATATTAATTAATTAATATTACCCAATTAATAAATTATTTAGTGAATCAGCAACTTTGCTTAATTTATAAAGTATTTTGTTATATCAATATGACATGCCATCCTGAATGAAATATCTTTTTTTGGCGATTTATAAAAATGTAATGGCATTTTAGGGCTATTTAGTGGTCCTCATATCAGAATATGAATATATTTCATTAAAATACTAACAGATTTACAGGAGAAAAACATGTAGCTAATCACCTTGGTTTTCATTACCAATATGAATGTTATTAATCTTACAAGAACATAATTGTGTGTTTTCTTGAGTGTAAAGAAAGTTTCTCATCTATGTAAATAGTGATGTTTTTCACATTTACTGTGGGTTCCAATACATGCTGTAAGTGATTTTATGTAAACCATTTGGGACTCGTGCAGATTTCAAAAGCAAAAATTATTTTTTTCAATTAATTTTAAAAAATGGTGCTGAATTTAAATTTAGTTATTTTTGCAAATAATTACAGAGAAAGAGCAAGAAATACATTGATTTATCACGAAATTGAAGTAGCAAGTGTGAAATAGTATCTTCTCATAAAACATACTTCCAGTAATCTATTTACAACTTCAAAAAAATCATTTTTTTTACAGAGTTGTTGTATGAGATATGAAACAAAGACTGTTGATGCTGAGAAAAACAACAGGTCCGTGCAGAGACTCATTTGTGTTAAGGAGCTTTACAGGCTTTGGAAAACCTAAATCAAGCACGGGGTAAACATTTGAAAAGCACACCGCTCTTATCTAACAGCCAAGGATGCGTAGAGGAATGCGAGCTGGTTGTGTTTTCTCTGGACTGGACTCTGCTGGCTTTGGCGTGCCTCCACATCTCCTGCTGTCCTGCATCTATGTGCGACGCAAGTGTGCAATTCCACAGAGTAAGCCCCGGTAGTACTGCCGCCTCTTCAACAATAAAAGTACAGTAATGACCGAGAAGGTGACAGTGCAATGATGTGTCATCACAGATGGATGAATTAAGTTCTGGATGAGGCCGGGTTTTATCCCGTCCTGCGTGACGCACTATAAACCCCGAAACACATTTACTAGAGTATTTATCAATCACTCTCTGTGGATTTGCTCGCCTCTTGGTATAAATTTAGGAAATGCGTGGCAGTTACACACTGTCTGAGAAGGGAACAGGGCTCGGGATGTGCAAGCGATCATGTGGTAGTTTATTCGTTGTTTGTTTTTGCTCTCCATTTTCAAAGCTTCATCTGTTTTCTCACAGCTACAGGGAGAAAGTTGTGTCAGTTGACAGTGAAGATGCAGAGGACCCGTCAGACTGCGCTGTCAACACCTCTTGCTTATGGCAGATGGATGGCTCTGAACAGAAATGTCAGGTCAAGGAAGGTGCAGCTTTTCCACAGGATAAGGAACGGGGCCGTGTGTCTGACACGTAGCAATGGCATTCTGTAAAGGTGGCGGCTGCTGCAGAGTGGCACAAGAGGCCAAATGATTAAGTTGTTTACTTCAGCAAGGATTCACAGCTTTGGTCGGGAAGCATTTTATAAAAATGCCGAAATGCCGATTTATTAGACCTTTGCTGGCATGCATGCAAAATCTACGTTTCAGACTAATGCTTTTCAACTTTCGTCAAATGTTTTTTTATTTATAAATTAATCAAAAATGTCCTTGTGTTGGCTTGGCTCTAACAAAAATAGTGTATTTAATTAGTAGTTATTTTATTTAACCTTTTTAATGTATACTATATACTATACACTACTGTACTTGGTCATGCTGGGTACAGTGTTTTTTGAAAGAAATGAATACTTTTATTAATCACTGACCCGTTAAATTTATTAGAAGTTACATTAAAGCATTAATAATGTTACAAAATTTGGAACTTTCTATTTATCAAAGTGACCTTTATCATGTTAAGCAGCACAAAAATATTAAACAGCACAACTATTTCAATATTAATAATAATAATAATTGTTTCTAGAGCACCAAATCAGCGTATTAGAATGATTTTTGTAGGATCATGTGACACTGAAGACTGGGGTAATGATGCTGAAAAGTCAGCTTTGCGTCACAGGATAAAATCACATTTTAAAATGTATTAAAATTGAAAACAGAACATAATATTTCAAAATAGTACTGCATTTTGATCAAATAAATGCAGCCTTGATTAGCACAAGATAATTCTTTAAAAAACTTAAACTTTTGAATGGTAGTGTGTTATATAATACTTTATATAATAATACTATTTAATGTTTTCTTAATTTCTTTAAATTGTTGTTATTTTCTGTTTTACACTTTAAATCTCCCTTGTTTACATTTGGACCCCGTTTTGTATATTTTTCTTGGAAATCGGGCCAATTTAAGGGTTAAAATGTAGCCATAAACTGCATCCATGCAACAAAGTTCATAACATGAAGATTTTTGCAATTTTAAAGGTTTCTAAAAATGTTTCATAAAATGTAATTTCATCCTTTCACCAGCCATTAATTAAATGCATAATACCAACTGTAGTTGACACAAACCTGTTTGTTTTCGCTACAAGTTTGAATTTAATTTAGCCTGGGTCGTTTAGTTATGTTTATGGATTTAAAGGATGAGGGCATGTCATGCAACCTGTCCATGTTGGCATTTACCATCAGCTAGCTTCCACCAACTTCATAAGATATGAGAAACACTTTCTAAAATTTTGATGAGCCTATTTACTTTGCATCTCTGTACATAATCATATGGTTTATTTGTTTCATCTTGTAGTGGTACTACAAATGAATTCTTCTCTCCAGGCTGAAATTGGAAATAGATGAGGCCGTGATATGCGATGAACATGCAGAATATCTACCTATTGGTGAGTTATTAGCAAGGGTTTCAGGAACGCTCGCGCACAAGCAGACAGATTAACACACCTATCAACTGAAGACAGACGCTTCCCTCAGCTCTGTAAATTAAAAAGCTCTCTGGAGGGATTTAGAGCGATGGGCTGTGGAGAATGCCTTGAACTATTTTTATACACACACATTCGCATCTGCCCTAATATGGGAACCGAGACACATCAGCTGGACGCAGTATTTCTGTAATCAAGAAGAAGAAATAAGCTTCAGCATTTCTTCATTATTATATTGCTCATTGCTTACTTTTAATCAGTTTCAGTGAGAAGGATCTGTCAGTTACGGTCATGCTAGGGATTTTCTTGTTGGATATTGTCAATGAGGGCCTCCCAGAATAAACTTCCTTTGTTCCCACAAATCCTCAGCAGCACTCGAAATAAAACTTGCACAGCGATCTTTGCATGGTTGTGGTGGGCTGATCCTAGGAGAATCCCCCTAACCAAACTTTCGCTGCAGTCCCACAGCTCTGCAAACACTCCTGCTATTACGTGTTAAAGCAGGTGTGAGGGATTTTCAAACATTTGCAGAAGGATGACAAAACTTGCATTAAACATGTTTAGAAAATGACCTCACGGGGGCCTGATTACAGCAGATTCCAAAAAAGGCTGTGCTGGTGGTACATTGTTGTTTGTTACATCAAAATGCATTTTGATTGTCTTTTCGTGATTCTAGGATGGCCTCAGATGACACATCCACTAGTCAAAAAGCAGGGGTGGAGGACCCTGTATAGTATATCCCAGTCATGTGCCGCCCATAAAACATGTTTTCCCAGACCTCACGAATTTAAGAAGCATTGTGGAATGAGTGTTATGCTGTATGGATTGTCTTTGGCTCAGAGTAAATCCAAATTGTTAATCCATTGATACTCAGTCTGGACAGTGCTTTCGTTGTCCTGTCCTGTCCTGTCCATCTATATGCATAAATCTTACCTGTAATTGATATCAAATAACCTCTACTTATAGCATTATTGGGGTCCCAAATACCAAGCGAATAATACATCATAACTCTAACTCTAATATTCATGCTGTGCTCTTTTGAACTGACCGTGTGATATTTTAAGCCTGGCGAAGAGACAACTTGGACAAAGACAGTGGAAAAACATTTCTGCTATTTATAAGGTCTGATTAAAGGGTCAGAGCTTCTCATGTGATAAACACATAAACAAGTACATAGTTCATTGTCACATCACAGGTTCAGTCGCAGGGGGTTTGTGGATTTGAAAGCAGCCCCTTCATACAAGGACCTTTAGCTTAATTAGACACATCACTGAAAGTCCTCTCGCTTAAGAAGTGAGCAGACATCACGGTCCTCCTGCCGCATGGATGTTTTGCATGCCGCATGCATGCATTAACTCACAAAAGGCAAATGATCAACACCACTATCTCTAGTTTAATCAAGATGAAGGGAGTCTTGGTCCTCCGTAAATGTCAGCTTGTTTTTATAGGTTATATAAGCAAATCTCTTGTGTAAACATGCAGTCGTTAATGTTCTGTAACATGGAACATGCATGAATATTCTTAAAGGGAAAGTTCACCCAAAAATGAAAATTCTGTCATTATTTACTCAAAGTGTAAAACATGGATTAAATAGATAATATTTCTAATTTATCAGCATTCTGGAAGAGACTAGAAATCTGTATTTACTTAAAAAAGGTATTTGGTGGGCCACAGAAAAGAGCTCATTAACAAGCATACATGTGTTCAATTCAGCAAGTTTTCACAAGAAATGTACTAACAAGGACTTATGGAAAGGTACACTTTAGCAGACCACTATTACAAGGGGTACTACTTTGAGAAATTATACTATAAATATAGATAAATATGTCTTATCATGCATAAAATGATTATATAATGTACACATTATTCATCTCTGATATTAGTTAGAGCAAAGATTTTGTAAAGCATCGCCACCTAGAGGGGAAGCCAGGTAAAATTACAAAACCTGATGTTGACTACCACTGCAAATCATTAATTGTGATTTTTGTTTAGTTTTACAAACCTAGGAACAAGTTGAAATTATTTTGGGGCATTATGTGACAGATGATATTGATAGAGATAGGAAACCATTTGACCTTAGTCAGGGTAGAGCTATTTTTAATTTTTGACAGGAATGAAATCGAGGCTGTGAAGGATAGAAGTACAGTAGTTTAATAGATTGTACTGTTGTTTATCTGTTCAGCTGATGAAATGTCTTTCTGAAACAAGCTTTCAGTCAACAAAAACTCCATAAAACTGTTTTGAAAGATGGACCTTCATACTGTGCGTGCCATTTTAAAGACTACGTTTTTCCCTCACAGCCTCGTTTCATCTGTGTTAAATTCAAAATGGCTTCTAACCTGACTAAGGTCTATTTTTTCAGCTGAATGAACCTCTTGTTGTTTACTCTTGCCATTCTCAATCTAAACCTGTCTGGATGGTTATGTAAATTATCTTAGATATGCTGAATCTGACACTAAATACCTTTACATAGTATAGTGAGCACTTTGTTATTGATAAAATTCACACTTTTCCTTCATTGGAACTGATAGCAATTACACTTTAACCATTAAATAAACACTGCCTTGAATCTATGACAACTGTAAAGATAAGAACGTCTACACTTTACAATCAAGTGGCCATAGTTCAGTCTGCTTAGTCTGTTTGAATGGTTATATATGAGACATACTTTCAGAGTCTTCTTACGAAACACCTGTTTCCGTCTGGTTTCTGGTCAGACACACCTGAGCCACACGGAACAGGTGACCACAAACTTTGAGGGACTTTTAAAGGGCCAGTGTCCCGCCATGGTTGCGTGTTACAGATCGATAATTAAGTCGTTGGGGAAATCCGCTACTGTTATGTGAACATTAACACTGTATTTCTGTGCAGGGTGTGTTTTGAATCCAGAAGTTCAGTGCATGTGAAATGGAAAAGATTTGTTGGGAAAGGAAGGAAATTACGGGTTTACAGTTTCTGTCAGCGCTACTATTTCTGCTTGTTTCTCTCAAAGCTTCATCATGTGACAAATGGCTTCTTGATGCCTCAGTGCACCCCATGGTAAGACTTTTAAGATTTGTTAATATGCAATCTGAACCAGTATTGATTTTTTTTTTCTCATTTACTTGAGCTAATGTCTGAAATACTGTAATTCTAGACAGCCAAAAGTGGCTTCAGACAGTGTACGGATGCCATTTGCCAGAGTGAGTATGAGTAGGACTACTGCCAAGGATTTGTAATCAAGTTTACAATTTATTCGCTTCTTTCACTTCAGTGTCTGTTTACTGATTGGTTTACAAACATTTATGTTCTTCCTGTCCAGATGTTGTATGTCAGCTCGCAGCACCTTATGCATCCTGGATTGGATCTCATAACATAACTTTGACCTGGGAGTCTCTGAATCAGTCTGATGTGGTGTATATTCTTCAGTGGACCGGTCCTAGTCTGTCTGGAATTTGGGCACAAGCAGTGGTACTGGATGACTTTGTTCACAGTATATTTGTCATGTTGATTATTAAATTCTACTTACTTTTGGTGCATTTGTACATCATAAATTATTAAGTGAAATTCAGCAATATGCATTTGGGTACAAGTAACTTCCAGGTCATATTCAATTTTAAAAAATGAAAAGGAAAGAACAAAATTTTTTCAAAGACGAAAATAAAGGTTATTTTAATGACTAGTAACTAGGATATTTTTTATTATGACATTATTTTCAAACACGTTTCTCCCAAATCTCATATTACTGTATGCAAAAACAATGCTTTTTAAATCAATAAAATAAGCTTAAATCCAATTCAGTATAAAGATATTACCGTGATGTATAATTACAGTTGTACTTTACAAATATACACTACCATCAAAAGTTTGGAGTCTGTAACACTTTAATGTTTTTGCTCACCAAGGCTGCACTTATTTGATCAAAATACAGTAAAAACAGTAATATTGTGAAATATTATCATAATTCAAAACATAATTTATTCCTGTGATTGCAAAGCTGAGTTTTCAGCATCATTACTCCAGTCTTCGGTGTCACATGATCCTTCAGAAATCATTCTAATATGCTGATTTGGTTCTCAAGAAACATTTCTTATTATTATCAGTGTTGAAAAAGTTGTGCTGCTTAATAGTTTTGTGAAAACCATGATACTTTTTTAAGGTTCTTTTGATAAATAGAAAGAACAGCATTTGTGTTTGAAATTAAAATATTTATTAGTATGTTTTTTTGATCGTGTGAGATTTTTCACATTACAGTAAGCTACAGAGAAAAAGTGAATTTTGAAATGAAATATCACTCGAAAATTTCTTGAAAGTTTCCTTAAGACTGAAAAATGTTCCTTTTTTTCCTCATAGAATGTGACAGAATCAACGTACACCATCAAACAATTGGAACCTTTCACCTGCTATAAATTCAGGGTCTGGGCACTGATTGCAGAAACACACGCTTGTTCTCCAGCGAGCCCTTGGTACCGAACAAAACCATTTGGACGTAGGTTAAATCAACAGTCTTTTTACATTATGTTTCAAAATCAGTTGTTTGAAGCTGTTTAACGTGTTTCCCTTCCAAAAAGTGCCCTCCAGCCTATCCATTGAGAGTATTGAGAGCGTGTCTGGAGAGAGTGTGGAGGTTCGCTGGTCTCTACCTGAAAAACCAGGAGGACCCCTCTTGGGCTTCAACCTCAATCTCACATCCAACAAACACGTCATCAGTGTAGCAACCGGAGGAAATGTATTCTTCAACACATTCTACCCGACATTCCATAACACTACATATAGGTAGTATACATTACAAAGTCTTCCCATTTTTATATTTCTGCAATTTTATGCAACATAGAATGCATTTTTTAAGGTATTCAGTGTATACATTGTTAATTTTTTACACTGTAATAGTCTGACGTTATTATGTTTTGTTGACATATAATATTGACTGTACTGACTTCATCTCATACAGGATCTCTGTAGCTGCTGTAAATGAAGAGGGCCAGGGTTCAATTGCTGAAGCTAGCATAACAACACCAGCACGAGTTGGTTAGTTTAAGCTCATAGTGAAACTTTTACTCTGTCCTGCAAAAATGACCCTAATTTGCCAAGTAGAACATGTTCCTGGATCTTTTGTTGGTCCTAGAACAACATTGCTTTTGCTAACAGAATTGTGTTCTAAAATATTTTAGTGTTATTTTATCTCTGCAGATTCGTGTGTTATAGTCAATTCTATATTTTTTAATAATTTGTATAATAATAATACATTATAATGAAGTATCATTTCATTGTAAATATTTAATCCATTCAAAATTTAGGGCACTATAAGACTTTTGAAAAAAAAACAAATTATTCATTAAACTGAGCAAACGTCACAGTAGAGACATTTTTAATGTTATGAAAGAGTTCTATTTCATATTTTTTAACTTTGTGTTCATCAAAGAATCCTGAAAAAAGTATCACAGTTTCAACAAAAATATTAAGCAGCACAATTTATTTCAACATTAATAATAATAAAAAATGTTTCATAAGCAGAAAATAAGCATATTAGAATGATTTCTGAAGGACCATGAAACTAAAGACTGGAGTAATGATGCTGAAAATTAAGCTTTACTGTCACAGAAATAAATAACATTTTAAAGTATATTTAATAAAATAAATTATTGTCTATAAGTTCATAATATTATAGTTTTTACTGACTTTTTGATTTAAGAAATGCTGCCTTGGTGAGCATAAGAAGCTTTTTTCAAAAACATAAAAAAATCATATGAGCCTCAAACTCATATTGACATCAGCAATGCAAAACCATGTCAGTTGTCATTAAACCTTGATCCAAAAACTTGTCCTACTTGATGAAATCATGGTAAGCTTCATGCAACCACAGTACTTCAGCATTCTGCTAATATTTCTCAATGCATTATGTTTGCAATGCCTTGAAATAAACAATAGTCTTATTGCTCCATCTGTGATGACTTTCAGAGCAGAATGGAGGCCGGTGGGTCTTTGCATCCAGATGGAACTCATTAAGGATGAGAGAAGAGGATGCCGATTTCTTCACTACAGCACAATGTCTCTCAGACAGTCTAATCGAGAGCAACATCACAGGTCCGTTCTTCCTCTAATCAATAACTATAAAACATTTCCACCACATAAGAGTGCCCACAGGAAAGACAAATCACAAATGAGAGTACTTCAATATCTCAGTTGTTTCTCTTAAACAGTAAGAAGATTAAATGGAGAGCAAAATTGTCTCCTAAGAAAAAACCCCAGTAAATGAATTTCCAAGATCAAGTTATACCACACACATTATTTTTTATAACTCCATACTTTATGCCAGCAAATAGCATGTTAATTTATTGTAAGGAATTTTAGGACTTTAGGACTTAAGAATTTTTGAGACAAAGTTGATGCTTACAGTAAGTTTGAAAGAGCAACCTTTGAGCAATAAGATATACCTTTTGGTGTAGATGGTCCTTGATTTCTGACATATTACTTTTGTTATGGGTTTTTTCAGGGGTGGCAGTGCACTACAGTTCCAACCGCATCTATTTCTCTGAGGGGACTCGTATTTGGATGAAAGGGGCTGGAAATCTCACGGACCACTCAGATCTCAAGCTTCTGCACTCTGCCCCGCTGGAGGTCACAGCACTGACTGTAGACTGGCTTTATGAGAGGGTTTACTATGTGTCCAGTGGTAAGGTGTGTATTTACCATTAATTAGGGGACTAAAATGATCATTTAGACAACTTTGAAGATCAAATATCATGTATTTTTGTAACAAAACCACAATGCCCTGCCCTATAGACTTTTATTGTAAGTGGATTACTGTAAATTATTTTTTTGTTTGTGTTTACAAACTGAAAAGAATAGTTCACTCAAAAATGAAAATTTGCTGAAAATTTACTCAAACACAGGCCATCCAAGATGAGTTGAGTTTGTTTATTTATTGGAACAGATTTGGAGAAATGGATCAGTGGATCCTCTGCAGTGAATGGGTGCCTTCAGAATGAGAGTCCAAACAGCTGCTAAAAACATCACAATAATCCACACCACTCCAGTCCATCAATTCATGTCTTGTGAAGTAAAAATCTTCCCCAAAACCATCCTTAAAATGTTTTAACTTCAAAATGTTGCTTTCAGATAAAATACATGTTCTCTATCCATAACATGCTTTCTTCACTGAAAAAGTCATCTCATCTAAATCAGGAGAGAAATATGCACAGATCAAGCTCTGTTTACAGGTGAAAACAGTTCTAAACAAATATGTAAGTGAATTCTAATGTGAGTGGACAAAAAGGGGCTTTTTCACTGGAGGAAACATTATTATGGATTACAGACAGAAGCAATGGTGTAAAGTTAAAATGCCTTAATGATGGATGTGTTTCTTACAAATACACAGCTTCTTGCTAAATTTCTCCAAATCTGTTCCGATGAAGAAACAAACTCATCTACATCTTGAGCCTAAGGGTGAGCAAGCAAATTTTCATTTTTGGGTGAACTATTCCTTGAAGGGCAAGTCAAAACGCAACAGATGCCATCAAGAAAGATTAATACTTTTTTCATGTAAATAATGTCATTGTACGTTCTTTCCCACAAAAATAAAATGCAGGTCTACTATTGTGGATTAGATGACTGTTCTTTTCCAGTGGATATATATCTCCACCTCACCAGCGACGCTGTAAATATAATTGCAGATCCGTATAATGGGTGAGTGTCATAAACATGATTAAAAACTGTTTGGTTAAGCACCATCTCTGCTTTTATATAAAGCTATAAACCATTGTGTAAACCAGGGATCCTCAAATCTGGCCCACGAGATCCACTTTCCTGCAGAGTTTAACTCTAACCCTAATCAAACACACCTGAGCATGCCAATCAATGTCTTCAGGATCATTAGAAAATCACAGATAGGTGAGTTTGATCAGGGTTGGAGCTAAACTCTGCAGCGCATTGGCTCCCCAGGGCAAGATTTTAGGAACCCTGCACTGTAAAAAAAAACTCCATAAAATGTACGGTAAAAAAACGGCAGCTGTGGTTGCCAGAATTCTACCGTAAAAAATACGGTAACAACATTTTAGGTTTTACGGTTTTGACTTAAATTTACAGTTAAATACCGTAATTTC
>JAFVLL020013015.1:0-36592 GCA_021397915.2 Tor tambroides | reverse complement strand
TCACTGGCCCGGCTGGGCTAAATAATATTAAGCTACATTGTGAAAACCATAATTATTTTACTGTGTTTTTTATTTGCCCATTAAGTTTCCTAGTGTGAGAGAGTTGAGACTGACTTCACTCATTCAAACTGCAGCAGACTCTGAATCTTTCATTCATTTGAATTATCACAAAAATATTTAGAGAATCTCAGTTTTCCATATATTAAAATGTTTTAGTAAATATATATGTAGACAAATATTGCTGTTTTGTTATATTGGATCATATCGGTGAAAATGATTAAATATCATCCTTTTTTCTTGGAAAATATGTCTTGGTAATTTCATATACTGTATTTTAATTTTTGCATTAAACATTTTGAAAGTATACTTGGCATACACTTGGCATTTTCAGAACATAAATGTGTGTGTATGTGTATATATATTATTCACAGACTGAAAAATATTAAAATATACACTGTTTTGTATATTAATACTAATAATATAACAGTAAATTAATACTTTTATTCAGCAATGGTGCATTGAATTCATCAAAAGTGGCAGTAAAGACATTTATAATGTTACAAAAGATTTCTATTTCAAATAAATGCTGTTCTTCTGAACTTTCTATTCATCTGTGAATCCTGAAAAATAAAATGTATCTCAATTTCCACAAAATATTGTGCAGCACAACTGTTTTCAACATTGATAATAATCAGAAATGTTTCTTGAGCAGCAAATCAGCATATTAGCATTGATTTCTGAAGATCATGTGACACTGATCACAGAAATAAATTACATTTTAATATATATTTCTCAAAGAAACAGCTGATTTATATAGTAATATTTCACAATTTTACTGTATTTCTGATCAAATAAATGCAGTCTTGGTGAGCAGAAGAGATTTCTTTTAAAAACATGAAAAAATCTTACAGACTGCAAACTTTTGACCAATAGTATATAAAGTGTTTTAGGAATATTGTTCTGCCCTACTGCTTGGACATCTACTGTATATATTTTGCAATATATTAACAGCATTAGTCTATAATCAAAACAGCATCAGATATTTGATTTTCATGAATTTTCTTCCTGTATAAACATGTGGCTACTCTAGAAACGTCTGCTGACTATCAGCGCGTCAGACTTCATTGCAGTAATTGGCCGGCTGCGCGCTGTGACTGCAGGAGATGCGAGTTTGAAATATTTTCTTAGCGGGATATATGCGATTTAGACTGCCAGATCTTATTTAACGTCAAAAGAAGCACGTTAAATGGTTTCTCTGCTTTTGTTCTTCGAGGCAGTTGAGCTTGTTAGCTGAGATCCACTTCTCAGCAGATTTGACAGCTGGTGTTTAATATCTATGACCGAAAACATTAGAAATGTGGCCTAAACTCTTATTGGTCATGATTATTACGGAAAACTCCTATTTTTAATGCCATATGTGTTTTTTTTTCCTGTAAGATGCTAATGATGTGACGTGGCTCTATAATGTGGACCACATGCTTCATGCCGTAAACATCTGCAACTGAATCTTGGATGCAGTTGTAAAGAAGGTACCTATGTAGGAAAAAATGCATTAATGTAGTCTTGTAGTTTAGACTGGACGACAAAATTTGACATATGAATGCAGTTAGTGTTAAGTCAGGCATCACTATGCTTGTGCTGCTTGTTGAGTATCACATGTATTGCGTTACTTTACGTAAAGGAATATTTCACCCAAAAATGAAAATTTCCTCACCCTTAGCCCATCCAAGATTAGGATCAGATTTTAGTGATGGGAAGTTCGGATCATTTTACCGACTCGGACCTTTGAGTCTCGTTCAGCAAAATGAACAAATCTTTTTTTCGAGTCGTTTTTTCATTTCAGCAAAATATAATTAAAATGTTACGTGTTACTTCCATAACACATCTACTACTTATGCAAATGTTGATCACACTAAACAAGACAAAACTATAAGAAACAGAAGAGATTAATTTATTGTTTACCTGGGTCTTTAGTCTATGATCAGCTCTCCTCACCTCTTATCTGACAAGTCTTGGGGTTTGAGTCGTTCGTTCATCACGTCACAGCCCCATAAGCTGATAGACAATGACAGCTAGTGAAAGGACAAATTAATCAACTTTATTTATAACAGGGTTTTATTTATTTATATAATAACACACCACAGATCCTCAAGAAACAGTAACAAAAACATAGAAATGGATAGACCTTTTTTTATTTCTAGGAAAATGCTTATTACACATCTTTTGATAATTTTATGATAATTCCTACATATGATCCAACATTCAACAAATACAGGTACTGATCAGGGAAGTGGTCACGTGACAAAAGGACAAATGACTTGAAAGACTGGAAGAGTGAACTAATCAATTCTCTTTCCGGCTCAGACTGCATTTAAGCTTATGGGGCTGTCACGTGATGAACGAACGACTCAAACCCGAAGACTTGAAAGGTGAACTAATTCCAGTACAGAACCTATAGAATGTTGCGCATGCGCGACTGAACAAATCACTCCCCGAGACGACTCGTTCTTCCCGAGTCACATTAAAGATTCATTCAAAATGAACAAACCGTTCAAGAACGACCATCACTATCAGATTTGGGGAAATGTAGCATTCCATCACTTGCTCACAAATGGATGCTCTGCAGTGAATGGGTGCCGTCAGAATGAGAGTCCAAACAGCTGATAAAAACATCACAATAATCCACACCACTCCAGTCCATCAGTTAACATCTTAAGAAGACAAATTCTGCATGTTTGTAAGAAACAAATCCATCATTAAGACTTTTTTAACTTCAAACAGTCGCTTCTGGTCAAAATATGGTTCCATAATCCATAATAACGCTTCCTCCAGTGAAAAAGTCCATCTCCTGTTGTCTCTCACATCAAAATCCAGCCACATATTTGTTTAGAGCTGTTTTGCTTGATCTGTGCAGATTTCTCTCCTGATTCAGACCAGACTGCTTTTTCACTGGAGGAAGTGTTATTATGGATTATGGATTATGGTATTTGAGTTAAAAACATCTTAGTGATGGATTTGTTTCAGCTTTTGGCTTCACAAGGCATTAACTGATGGACTGGAGTGGTGTGGATTATTGTGATGCATTCACTGCAGAGCATCCATTGCTGTTCCAATGAAGATTTTCATTTTTGGTTGAACTATTCCTTTAAACATCAAACTTGCAACAATTTTTCGGCTTTATATTTCCCCTCTTGAACATATTTGTCTATAAACTTCTAAATTATTCTGTTTTTATTAAAATGCATGTGGAGAAACTTCTCAGATTCACACGGCTGTGTGTTTATCAGTTGGTTTGCGGGAATTTTCATGTCACTGTGTTTTTGAGGAGACCTTTAAGTTCCTGTAATCTTCACTTTGACCCTTTGAAGCCTTATTAACGGCTCAGGCGTGGGCAGAGGGGCCCTGACCCCGGTTCTCTGGGGCCGCGCGGCCCATGCGGGAGCCGCCATTATGCTGCAAGGGTCTTGAAGTGGCATTTGAAAACCCCGGGAGGTGAATAACACTTTCTTCCCCCCTTTTTCTCCCAATTAAACTCATTTTTGGTCCCCACAAGAGACCTGTATTAGTTAAGACTTTATTTGCACAGTTGTTTTTTCAGAAAAGTGCTGTTAACTGAAATTTGCCACTGTGAATTATAGCCAGTGAAGAACTCTAGTTCTAAACAAATGCTTAAGAACATATAAAAGTAAACACTAAGGTTCAAAAGTTTCAGCCGGGTCATTAAGGTGTTTTTTTTTTTTTTTTTAAAGAAAATAATACTTTTATTCAGTAAAGATGCATTAAATTCATCAAAGTGACAGTAAAGACATTTTTAATGCTACACAACATTTTTACGTCAAATAGCTAAATGCTGTTGTTTTGAACTTTCTATTCATCAAAGAATCCTGAAAAATAAAATATCACAGTCTACTCTCCACAAAATATTCGGCAGCACAACTGTTTTCAACATTGATAATAATCAGAAATGTGACACTGAAGACTGGAGTAATGATGCTGAAAATTCAGCTTTGATCACAGAAATAAATTACATTTTTAAATTGTATTCCAACAGAAAACAGCTAATTTAAATTATAAAAATATTTTACAATTTTACTGTGTTTTTGATCCAAATAAATGCAGTCTTTGAGCATAAAAGACTCAAAAGCATTAGAATAACTCCTCTGCTCATACTGGGGGTCAGTAATTCTAATGAACTGCTAACCAGAAGTGATTCAGTAGAATTAAATTCTGCACACTGTAGACATACTTTTCCTGTTGTCCAGTGATTTACAGTTAGTAACTCTAGCAGTGTTTAGTTCAGGATGGAAATTTAGGCCTCATTCAGATGATTTCCAATATCTATTTGCCTGGTTTTCCATGGATATAAGCCAGACGACAGATAATGTTCGGATGACCTTCTCTTTTTACATAAAGTAATATAGAGCTGATTAAAACCAACATTTTAAGGTTTGTTTTTCTTACTTGGCCTTTTTAAATCGAGAAAATGTCCAGGTCATATCTTATTCTGGAAAAAAGGACAAATTTAGAGTAAGAAATTAGAAAATTAACCCTATTTTACCACAACACAGAAACATTTCATTGGCATTATAGTAATAATGTGAAGCTATTTTATTTAAATGGCATATTACTTCTACATCATGGTAGAATTTGTTTCATTTTATTTATTTTGTTTATATTTGTTTTTTAGAATTTATTTTGATCCCGGACGAGCCCCCAATTTATTACATATTGCTGATTTAATAAAAAACAAAGAAATCCTACAGTAATGAGAATCTAATAAAAACCATCATTGATAATAACAATTAAAAAATATTTGTAAACATCATTAAAATAATGTCAAGTCACCTTTTTTTTCCATACAGATTATTTCAAAACAGATTCATATTAATAAACATGAAAATAACAGCGTTAATATTGCAATTTCAGTTGTAATGCAGCTGTAAAAAGACAACAAATGTCACAGTGCTCTTAAAAACTAGGCTTCTTTTCTTTATGCACAAGTATTAACGTGAACTCCTCGTTTCTGACTTACGGATCTGTT
The DNA here is from genome assembly GCA_021397915.2 of Tor tambroides. Classification (NCBI taxonomy): domain Eukaryota; kingdom Metazoa; phylum Chordata; class Actinopteri; order Cypriniformes; family Cyprinidae; genus Tor; species Tor tambroides. The sequence goes on along the minus strand of JAFVLL020013015.1, from coordinate 31,551 downwards.
TCATTAAAGGTGAGGCTTTCAGCTGCAGAAGCTCATTTAATTGGACCCATGCAGACGCTGAAGACGAGATGAGAGGAGTCCTGAGTTTTGCTGCGAGGCGAGTGAACAGCTGTGTTGACGGTGCAGTCGTAGGGAGTTGATTACAAACAGCGATGTTCAGGCGTGCCTGCGTTTCTCCACCGGGATGTCCTTTGATCATCTGCCGTTGTTAAACTTGACGATTGCCCTGGCGTCAGATAAAACTCCTGATTATTGTCTTAATGACAGGGTTGAAGTGCGGTACTGATCCCATGATGCTCGGCTTTCAGACTGTTTGTTGTTTATGCCAATGTTAATAACTCGAGTGGCTTAAAGTTTGCTGCTAGTATAAGTGATTTAGTTGAGATGTGTTGCATGAGTGTTTCAATCCAAGAAACCATCATTTTGATCACATAGCCATTGTTGCATATTTTTCCACACTAGTTTTTACAACATGAACATGAGGAAGAATGATAATTATTTTAAATTATATGCACTAATATTACACTACATTTCCAAAGTTTGGGGTTGATAAGATTTTTTAAATGTTTTTGAAATAAGGCTCTTTCTGCTCACCAAGTCTGCATTTATTTGAACAAAAATACTGTATAAATTATGAAATATATTACCATTTAAAATAGCTGTTTTCTATATGAATAAATTGTAAAATGTAATTTATTTCTGTGATGCGCAGCTGAATTTTCAGCATCATTACTGCAGTCTTCAGTCACATGATCCTTCAGAAATAATTCTAATATACTGCTCTAGAAACATTTCTGATTATTATCAATGTTGAAAACTATGGAAGCTCATTTCTGCCAAGGAATGAAAAAATATAATGGTAATTGTGACTTGTAATCGCACAATGTGGATTCTGAATCCTGAAAAAAAAAAGTTAGTATTCTGACTTTCTTCCTCTGAAAACATTTATTTTTCTCAATAAACATTATTCATTTATCATTTTCAATGTTGAAAACAAAAGTCAGAAAAAAGTCAGAATTGTGAGATATAAACTCAGAATTCTGACTTTTTCACATTAAAAACATTTTATTTTATTTTATTCAGTAACATCATCCATTGATCATTTTTAATGTTGAAAACACTTCTGCAGCTGGAAAGTTCATAAATCACAGAAAGTTCAAAAGAAGAGCATTTTTTAAAATAGAAATCTTTTATAACCTTATAAATGTCATTACCATTGCTTTTGTAATAAATAAGTGCTAATTTATTTGTAAAATGTTGAACAGTAGTGCATATTTTTATGAAAACATTCATGCAACATGGAGACTTTGAGTGTTTTTTGTCACTGAAGGCTGTTCTGTTTCATTTCTATGCAGTCTTGCTTAACTCTGACAGATGTGGCGCCGGCGGTTTCTGCGCAAGCTGCTTTCAAAGAGTTTCTTACTGAAAGCAGTCAAAGCTTTCCACTAACTGAAAGAGTGTAAGTGATGGTTGAAGATGCCGAGATCTCCGGTTGGGTCCCAGGAAGAAGATCGGAGGCCTCTGACCTCTCGCTACAAAGAGGCTCTTCTCATCCTTACATCCTAAGCTGGGAAGAGCAAATATTTAGCACACTCACAACAATGACGGACTGGAAAAATGGATCGCTAAGTGTGTTTCATTCTTCAAGACCTCTAATCTCTTCAGAATGGGCTGAAAACATACAAAAAACAAGTACTAAGAGTAATTATGGAGGTTTCCTCTGGGCTGGATTTGCTCTAATAGCTGGTGGCATTATGGCGCTGGATTTTTTTTCTTTAGTACTAAAGTGTGTTAGGGTTCCTCCTATAAATCTTTGAGGTGGATATTCGGTCAGTGCTGTTTGGAAAACTACTTAAAGCCCATTATGCCACAATATTCACTGTTCCCCCCTCTGTCTCGGACGTTAACACTGACTTGATTGTTACCATTTTTATGGCTCTGGTTCTGCTTTGAAACGTCTCTTTTCACGTCGTCCACCACTCTTAAGCCACATTAATTGCCCATTCTATACAAATCTACAATTGTGCATCAAAATAATGGGCATTTTACAACAACAGGAGCTCTTAAGATTGAGCAGAGCAAGTGATTTATTGAAACTTGTAAATCTTGGAAAGTTAATGAACAGGTGCATCAGGATGGTTTGTGATGAAGCAGATGTTTGTTTGATAATACAGTAGTCAGGCACTGGATGCAAATACTCTTCAAGGTTTATTTTTATGTTCTGTAAACATAATTGTTCAAAAGTTTGGGGCTGTGTATATAAAAGACGACTCTGCTCACCGAGGCTGCATTTACAGCGGGTAAAATAAGTATTGAACACGTCGCCATTTTTCTCAGTCAATGTATTTCTAAAGGTGCTGTTGACTTGAAATTTTCACCAGACGTCGGTAACAACCCAAGTAATTCATACATACAAAGAAAACAAAACAAATAAGTTCAGAATTTAAGTTATGTGTAATAAAATGGAATGACACAGGGAAAAAAAGTATTGAACACACGAAGAAAGGGAGGTGCAAAAAGGCATGGAAAGCCAAGACTCCAGCAGAAATCTATCAGTAATTAGAAAGCAATCCTGCCCCTCGTCAGTGGAAATTACTATTAGCTGGTTCAATCCCAACACCTACAGTACCAGGATGATGAAGATGAAACGAGGGTGACAATAAGCCCAAACACAGCCAAGGAAACTCTCAATTGGTTTCAGAGAAAGAAAATAAAGCTGCTAGAATGGCCCAACTAATCACCTGACTTGAATCCAATAGAAAATAAGAACTAATTTGAAGACTGTGTGGAAGAATGGGCCAAAATCACACCTGAGTAATGCATGCCACTAGTTTCTCCATACAGGAGGCGTCTTGAAGCTCTCATTACCAACAAAGGCTTTGTACAAAGTATTAAATAAATTTCAGTAGTTGAATACTTTTTCCCTGTGTCATTCCATTTTATTACACATAACTTCATTTCTGAAATTATTTGTTTTGTTTTATTTGTATGTATGGATTACTTGGGTTGTTACCAACATCTGGTGAAAATTTCGTGTCAACAGCATCTTTAGAAATACATTTACTGGGAAAAATGGTGACGTGTTCAATACTTATTTTACCTGCTGTATTCGATCAAAAATACAGTAAAAATTGTTAAATATTTTTACAATTTAAAATAACTGTTCTCTATTGTAATATATTGTAAACTGTCATTTATTTCTGTGATCAAAGCTGAATTTTTGAATCATTACTCCAGTCTCCAGTGTCACATGATCTTCAGAAATCATTCTAATATGCGGATTTACTGCTCAAGAAACATTTCTGATTATCATCAGTGCTGAAAACAGTTGTGCTGCTTTATATTTTTGTGGAAACTGTGATACATTTTATTTTTATAAAGTTGAAAACAACAGCATTTATTTGAAATAGAAATCTTTTAAAACATTATAAATGTCTTTGTCACTTTTGATCAAATTAATGCATCCTTGATTAATAAAAGGTCTTACTGACCTTTTGTGGTTTTATTAAATGAGCTTGTTGCAATGCATTTCACGAATAAACCTGAATCTGAAACTAAAACCATAAAAAAAAATTACTTGAAATAAAAGAAACTGAAGCAGAATATACACTGAACAAAATTATAAACGCAACACTTTTGTTTTTGCCCCGATTTTTCATGAGCTGAACTCAAAGATCTAAGACGTTTTCTATGTACACAAAAGGCCTATTTCTCTCAAATATTGTTCACAAATCTGTCTAAATCTGTGTTAGTGAGCACTTCTCCTTTGCCGAGGTAATCCATCCACCTCACAGGTGTGGCATATCAAGATGCTGATTAGACAGCATGATTATTGCACAGGTGTGCCTTAGGCTGGCCACAATAAAAGGCCACTCTAAGGCCACTTTTATCACACAGCACAATGCCACAGATGTTGCAAGTTTTGAGGGAGCGTGCAATTGGCATACTGACTGCAGGAATGTCCACCAGAGCTGTTGCCCGTGAATTGAATGTTCATTTCTCTACCATAAGCCATCTCCAAAGGCGTTTCAGAGAAACGGCCTCACAACCGCAGACCACGTGTAACCACACCAGCCCAGGACCTCCACATCCAGCATCTTCACCTCCAAGATCGTCTGAGACCAGCCACCTGGACAGCTGCTGCAACAATCGGTTTGCATAACCAAAGAATTTCTGCACAAACTGTCAGAAACGTCTCAGGGAAGCTCATCTGCATGCTCGTCGTCCTCATCGGGGTCTCGACCTGACTGCAGTTCGTCATCGTAACCGACTTGAGTGGGCAAATGCTCACATTCGATGGCGTCTGGCACTTTGGAGAGGTGTTCTCTTCACGGATGAATCCCGGTTTTCACTGTACAGGGCAGATGGCAGACAGCGTGTATGGCGCTGTGTGGGTGAGCGGTTTGCTGATCCTGAGGCCCATTGTTGTGCCATTCATCCACGACCATCACCTCACGTTGCAGCATGATAATGCACGGCCCCATGTTGCAAGGATCTGTACACAATTCCTGGAAGCTGAAAGCATGCCAGTTCTTGCATGGCCAGCATACTCACCGGAGATGTCACCCATTGAGCATGTTTGGGATGCTCTGGATCGGCGTATACGACAGCGTGTTCCAGTTCCTGCCAATATCCAGCAACTTCGCACAGCCATTGAAGAGGAGTGGACCAACATTCCACAGGCCACAATCAACAACCTGAACAACTCTATGCGAAGGAGATGTGTTGCACTGCGTGAGGCAAATGGTGGTCACACCAGATACTGACTGGTTTTCGGACCCCCCCAATACAGTAAAACTGCACATTTTAGAGTGGCCTTTTATTATGGCCAGGCTAAGGCACACCTGTGCAATAATCATGCTGTCTAATCAGCATCTTGATATGCCACACCTGTGAGGTGGATGGATTTCTCTTGCAAAGGAGAAGTGCTCACTAACACAGATTTAGACAGATTTGTGAACAATATTTGAGAGAAATAGGCCTTTTGTGTACATAGAAAAAGTCTTGGATCTTTGAGTTCAGCTCATGAAAAATGGGGGCAAAAACAAAAGTGTTGCGTTTATAATTTTGTTCAGTATATATAAAAAAACCTTTAACTTATTTTATTTCAGCTAGTTGCATTTAGTTTAAATTGAAGTATTAAAATAACAAAAACTAAATAAATGAAAACTTTAAAATAAATAATATAGGCATATTAAAAAAAAACCCTAAACTTTATAAAATGAACAAAAATGAAAGTGAAAGCAAAAAATATAAAAATGAAATCTAATTCAAAATAATAACAAAAACTTGAATAGTATCTCAGTAATACTGAAATACCACTGGTTGGAGCACATTTATAAGATGCCTCGAAATACTGTTTCCGTAGGCAGATCGCTGGCTTTTGGAACAGAGCTGCAGTGTCCTAAGAGTTTTCGCACATTTTTATGACACCACACTGAGAATACAGAGCGTTTGCCCCATGATATAAGTTTAGCTGCTGACTTCTGGAAAATGAGTTTGTGCAGGGCGTTTTGGAAGTGCTCTGTATTTTTCCCCATTTCTCGTCCCTGCAGCTTTTTTCTTCACTCGGTCCTGGGAAATTCGCAGTGTAACGTCCACTGAGATCTGCTGCTCCTGATGTCATTGATGTTAATATGTTTTGACCTCATTTAGCGGATGAAGGATTAATCGCAGGCCCCAGCAGGTTGTGGGTGGAGAACGTGTTGTAGTCAGCTAGTCATTTTACAGCGAGTTTAGTTAAGAAATCTTCTCACACACACTCGTATAATCATCTAATAAATCCAAGCATGGCAAGAGCTTGTGTGTTTCTCGGTTTTAGGGTCTTAGATATCAATATTTGGCTGCCAAAAGCGCTACGCACACCCCATTTATTGCGAAAATTTGTGCTCTTGGATTCGTGAGTGTTTTGGAACGACCCACGTCTGTTCATATAAACAAGAGAAAGAAAGTAAGAGTATTTTACGTGAATGTTATGCATATCTCAACATATATTATATACACTGCCATTTCTATTTTGAATAAAATAATAGCATTTATTCAAAATAGAAATCTTTTATAACAAAATAAGTCACTACTATCACTTTTTATCAATTTAACATATCCTTGCTGAATAAAAGTCTTTCTTTCTTTCTTTCTTTCTTTCTTCCTTCTTTGCTGTTCTTTTTTACTTTTTGAATGAAGGGGTCCAAAAAAATATTAAGTCGCACAACTGTTTCCAACATTAATAATAAATCAGCCTATTAGAATGATTTCTGAAGGATCATGTGACACTGAAGACTGGAGAAATGATGCTGAAAATTCAGCTTTACATCACAGAAATAAATTATATTTTAAAGTATATTAAAATAGAAAACTTTTTTTAAATTGCAATAATATTTCACAATTGTACTGTTTTTTATCAAATAAATCAGCCTTGATGAGCAGAAGAAACTTCTTTTAAAAAAAACATAAAAAATCTTAATATAACAACTATAGATTTCTTAGAAATACACACTGTAAATATGCATTTTTAAAAATGTAAATAAAACGTATGTTTTAATTACAAGAAAATACAATTTCAGTCTTTATGCTTCAATACTTCATATCTGATTCAATGTGTTGCTTGCCGTTTACTAGCAATGTGTGAGTGGAAATTGTTTCTACACCAGTGTAGATTGTATATCGATAACAAATATTCTTTCTTTCTTTTTGTGTGATATGCTGTATTTTTGTCATGCATAAAAGCGCCACCATCCTGACACCCGATCTGTTCTTTTAAAAAACTCAGGGTTAAACATACAAAAGCGCCCGGATTTCTCCTTTCCGAGCCACTATCGCTGTCATTTTCCTGCCACAGTATCACTTTTCTTACATTATTTATCGTTAAATAGAGGAGGAAGCGAGTTCATCCGCCTAGAATTACCCATAACACCCGAGCATCAAGTTTTACACACAAGCCCCTCCAAATCACATCAGATAAATGATAAACACATCAGATAAACTTGTGTCATTTTAAATATTAAAAAAATGACTGCCTAACAGTCCTAGAAACATTTGTTAGTGTGGCAGACAAGAGCTCACACATGTTTGTATTTATAGGACACATTTGTCAAAGCACACATTCGTCATTCGGTCCGTCTGCTGGTGCCCTGACGCTAATGTTTCAGATGCACTTTTCAACAAAAATGTGACTGTTTTGCACAGTTGACAATTGTCAAGATTGCATTTTAGTTTACACCACTGTTATCTAATGGAAAATGCACTGTTAATTACTTGGAATTTTAAGGATAGTTAAAATTTCCTGAAAGTGTGCTCACCCTCAGGCCATCCGAGATGTAGATGAGTTTGTTTCTTCATCAGATTTGGAGAAATGTAGCATTGCATCACTGTCTCAGCAATGGGTTCTCTGCAGTGAATGGGTGCCGTCAGAATGAGAGTCCAAACAGCTGATAAAAACATCACAATAATCCACAAGTAATCTTTTAGAGCTCTAAAACAGCTCTAAACAAATATGTGGGTGGATTTTGATGTGAGAGAACAACAGGAGATTGTTGTTGTTTTTTTCCACTGGAGGAAGCGTTATTATGGATTGTGGACTCCTGGTTTGTCCAGACGTGACGGTCTGAAATTAAAAACACCTTAATGATGGATTTGTTTTTTTACAAACACGCAGCTTTTCTCTTCACAAGCTGATAGACTGGAGTGGTGTGGATTACTTGTGGATTATTGTGATGTTTTTATCAGCTGTTTGGACTCTCATTCTGACGGCACCCATTCACTGCAGAGCATCCATTGCTGAGACACTGATGCAATGCTACATTTCTTCAAATCTGATGATGAAACAAACTTGGATGGCCTGAGGGAGAGCACATTATCAGCTAATTTTAATTTTTAGATGAGCTGTTCCTATAAAGTCCACGTGTATAATTAATTTTACTTCCATAATGTGCACCGATTCATCGTGCAAAATAAGACCAGGAACGTTAATAGAGTTGATTTTGAGCTCATGTTGACATTGTACAGACTTGTAATGTGTTTAAACCAGACATGGACAGTATGCTGAGGTTCTGTTTATATTTTCTGCCCAGCTGGAGATAAATAACCAGCCGCCCACTGGTACTTGTTTTTTGCATTGTCGGGATGCTTGGAAGCATTTGTAAGATAACAAATATGTAAAAATCGCATGTTTGTCTTCAGTTTTCATGCTCCCAGTTTTCTTTAGTTGGACTTATGAGGTTTTTTGAGGTGTCTTGAAGCAAGAAGGTGGGGATTACAAAACACTATAGAATCACGATACACTGTTATTTAACCCTATAAAGCCTGACATATGAAATAATTACATTTTTTGAAATGGAACATTTTATTGAGCCTTTAGACAAAATATTAAAAAAAGTTTGCATGTGATTTGGTTGAGTATCGTATTTGATACATCAGGCATTTATGGCTCAGATATTCTGGTATAATGAGAATATGGAGGAAAAACAGCTCAATTTTATTCAGAGACTCGAACTGAGCAAAAATATGCAGTTTGGTGCAGATGCTGATTTTTATTTGGCCAAAAAGTGATTTTGAAATTCTGAAGCTTGCAGTGCAAACCAGTTAGATATATCTAACAGTATAGCAGATACTCACATAAAATGATCTAAACATCAGTCGTCGCTCTATATCTCCAATCATATGTCTTAGTTAGATGATATTAAATGATCAAAACATATAATGCAATGCAATTCAGTGATGATTGAGAGATGAACAAATAAACGTTCCTAGGTGATCTCATTTAATACTCACATTTGAAGGTGATTTTTCTAAAAAAGGATGTCTGGATAATCAAGTAACCCTAAGTTGCATCATTTTATTCGATTTCATTCTTATGTTTACTTTATAAAAATGAAGCACGAGCTGCAGGTGGACATTTGTACAATTATACTAAACGATTTACTTGCTAAAAATGTATAAACTATCAGATGACATGGAGTAATGCAACAGGTTTTTCTTCAAAGTTTTGATCATGTTGAACATTTAGAGGGCTTTGCATATCAAGTATGATACAGTAGGCTTTAGATAATTGATAACATAATCCTATAGTGTCATATTTGGCACAAAACGTGGCCAGATGCAGTGAAAAAGCCAGAAAACGGCCCTTTGGGGGGAAATTTACTGGTATTGCTCTATACCGCTTGCGTTTTAAAAAAAGTTGAAAAGCATTTCTGGTTTGCATCCAGAGTCGTAGTGCATCTCTGAATGCACCGCATTTGTGTGTGTTTGTGCATAAAGCAGGAGATCCGACACCAAAATATAGGTTAAAATGGGATAAGCTTCAGTACAACTAGCTAATCTAGAGGTGAATAAATACATAATGCATAAACGCACACATTTCTAATGCAATATGAACAGATTGTTTAATGCTGTTGTGTTATTTTCACATTTGTAATGTGGCCAGCAGCTGTTGGTTCACAGCACTCATTGGAAACATGACACAGGCAGGATGCCAGCAGTCTTTCCCCAGCAGAGCGCTGTTAGTACGGGCCTGTTCATTAAAATCAGACCCAACACACACACACACACGTCCGTCTTTCCTGGGGCCGTTGAGTGAAATCATGCAGGGTGAGGTGATTTGGTTTGTGTTGGCATGAAAGCGGAACGAGACGCAGACCAGGCTGCCGTGTTGCGGGTGTAACCGCGTGGCAACAGCTGAAATTTATTATGCACTTATGATATTTTTGCAGTTTTTGTGGTCATTTATCACAAATGTACTCGTAATTTTTTTTGTGGTTGGCTTGCGCAAATGTTTGTGTTAAATTTTCAACAGTTAAGGATTTATGATTTAATTCTGCTGTGTGGAATCAACTTTAATCAAACTGTCTGATATTGGTGTTAATGCCAGATTGTGAGTTTCTAGATGCATGCTCTTACAATGTAAGACTGTAAGTTGTACGGGAAGGTTTGATAAGGTTTGTTGTTTAGATTCTTGGTCTATTTTGTCCTTTTAGGAACTACTTTTCTAGATGAGAAATTAGAGATTTTTTCATGCAAAATGTTCCTCTCTTGTATTTTTACATGGTTAGCAGTTTTAAAAATAATTTTATATAACTTGGAGTCAGTAAGATATATATATATATTTTTTTTTGGAAAGAAATTCATATATTTTTTTAGCAAGGACACATTTAATTGATCAAAAGTGACTGCAAAGACATTTAGAATGTTACAAAAGATTTCTTTTTCAAATAAGTGCTGTTCTTTTGAACTTTCTGCTAATCAAAGAATCCTGAAAAATAAAATGTATCACAGTTTCCACGAAAATATTGGGCAGCACAACTGTTTTCAACATTGATAATAATCAGAAATGTTTCTTGAGCAGCAAATCAGCATATTAGAATGATTTCTGAAGATCATGTGACACTGAAGACTGGAGTAATGATGCTGAAAATACAGCTTTGATCACAGAAATAAATTACATTTTACAATATATTCACATAGAAAACAGTTATTGTAAATTGTAATAATATTTCGCAATTGTACTGTATTTTTGGTCAAATTAATGCAGCCTTGGTGAGCCATAATTTGTATTGAAGGAAACTGCACTCATGAACTCATATCATGCTTTAGAGAGTAAACTAATTAATTTTGTCTGAATTAGATATTGAGGTGCATGTAGTTTTAGCAAGCTCAAAGACTATTTAACCCCCCAAAACTAAATGTTTAAACTTTTTTGGCTTATTCCTGCTATAATACCATCAGACTGCTGTTTCTTTTCATTTTGGCCTTGAGACATCATGTCAGAATTCTTCTGGCCCTTGAACCTCCCTCGCTTTGGAATCTGAGGCCCCTAGAGAAATTTGACATCCACACTCCAAAAAGTGGGTGGAAGTCCAGAAGACTGTGTCTGACAGACGTCCTCCCTTCTCCGGCCGCTCTGTCCCTCTCCACCCCCTCGTCCGCCGGAGGAATTCCAGAGCCGTTTGCTGAGCCGCGGCCAGATCTCAGATTGACTCTGGATGGCTGGCGCAGAGTTTTGGGCCGTTCCTCAAAGGATGAGCCGAACAAATGCTGAAATACACAGTCACTCTGATCTCTTGTCCTTCTATCAGCTCTTTCTGTCTATACATAAACTTTTGTAGGCTACAGGATGTATTGGAAGGATGGAACAGAAGATTCCAAAAGTCTGTAGATCCTTTTTTCACTATAAAGAACTTACAATAAAAATGTTTCATTGACGTTAAAGGAATAGATTACCCAAAATTGAGAATTTTCTGAAAATGTACTCGCCCTCAGGCCATCCAAGATGTAGATGAGTTTGTTTCTTCATCAGATTTGGAGAAATGTAGCATTTCATCACTTGCCCACCAATGGATGCTCTGTAGTGAATGGGTGCCGTCAGAATGAGTGTCTAAACAGCGGATAAAAACATCACAATAATCCACACCACTCCAGTCCATCAGTTAACATCTTGAGAAGACAAAAGCTGCGTGTTTGTAAGAAACAAACTAACTTGTTTTTAACTTCAAACTATTGTTTCTGGCTAAAATACGAGTCCATAATAGCGCTTCCTCCAGTGAAAAAGTCCATCTCCTGTTGTCTCTCACATCAAAATCCAGCCACGTATTTGTTTTGAGATGTTTTGGACTGTTTGTGCTTGATCTGTACAGATTTCTCTCCTGATTCAGACCAGATGACTTTTTCATTGGACATTTTGTTTTAAAATGACTTAATGATGGATTTTTTCCTCAAAAAAAGCAGCTATTTGCCTAACAAGACATTAATTGATAGACTGGAGTGGTGTGGATTATTGTGATGTTTTTATCAGCTGTTTGGACTCTCATTCTGACGGCACCCATTCACTGCAGAGCATCCATTGCTGAGACACTGATGCAATGCAGCATTTCTCCAAATCTGATGAAGAAACAAACTCAACTACATCCAACATTTCCCGCCATTTGTTCCCAACCAATCAGGCTTTAGATCAAACGACAAGCCAGTCATATATAACAATCCTTCCTGCACAAAACGCAAACTAAATGATCGTTTGTCACATACAGAACAGGGTTTGTGCTCTCGCTCGCACCTGAGAGTCGTTAAGCAACACTTGAATGAGGAATGTAAATCAGGAACACACTCCCATATTTCATTTCAGCCAAACGTCCCATCCCTCCCTACTTTTATGGATCAACATTTTTGTAGCATAGAATAAAAAGCTGCATATGAATGTACTTGCGCTTGCCGCACGCATGGCTTACATCTGCAGCTGCATGCACTAATGTTTGATAAACAACAACAACAACAACGATAAATCCGAATGCTTTGACTAAAATAAACGCTACTGTCAATATACTTTTCTTATTAGATGTCTAAACATTTACTTGAGTTCTTAAGAGTTCCCAACTGTTTCTCTTTGATCCGCTCCATAATTCGTTTAGCTTGTATTGATCTGTCTCCAGCGCAGTAAAACACATGTGGGACTCAAGAGGGCCCGAGGAAGCAGCCAGGAGTTGTTCGTCCTCATTTCAGAGAGGCGTTGGAGAAATTTGGTCCCCTAGAGTTTTAGAAAAAAAGACACAGAAGAAACCCGGACGATTCTGGGCTCAAGTTCTTGTTGAGGGTTGCATCCATCCAAACTTTCTTTGTCAGTCGAACCGCTTAGACAAAATATTTACTTGAAATGTTAATTAGAGTTAATTAGTCGATAATTTAACAACACATTTACATGTTCACTTAGTAGGTGACATTAGCTAACTGGCAATATAAATTGATTAGAAACTGTTACCTTATTGCATTTTGGAGTAGAAAGGTACTATCCAGGGCTCAGACAACATCATAACCCACCCTTCCTCTGTGATCTTCATCCTCCTGTGATGTTCTTTTTCTTTTCTCTTCCCTTCTTTTTTTTTTCTTCTCTCCCGCTGTGTTGTTGGCTGACCTTGTCAGCTTTGATGAAGTGCTGGCGATCGATACAGAGTTCGCCCGGAGCGTTTTGATTACGGCTTCATCCAGTTCCAGTGCCCGCTCTCTCTCTCTCTCTCTCTCTCTCTCTCTCTCTCTCTCTCTGAAGCCTCTTCTCTTTGAAGTTCAGCTGCCTGTTGTTATTTCAGACGGGCATCTTTACTCAGACCCTCATAGTCCTGCAGCTGAGCATGAACATGTGGAGTTGGGATGGGTCTGTCTATCTGTATATCAGTCTTTCCATCCATCCATTTGTCTTTCATTCCATCCATCCATCCATGCATCCAACTGTCTGTATATCTGTCTTTCATTCCAGCCATCCATCCATCCATCCATCCATCTTTTGTTCCATCCATCCATCTATTTGTCTTTCATTCCTTCCATCCATCCATCCATCCATCCATCCATCCAACTTTTTTTACTTCCATCCATCTATCTTTCGTTCCATCCATCAGTCTTTCTTACATCTTTCTTTTCATCCATCCATCCATCCGTTGGATGTATCGATCTTCTAACTGTCTGTCTTTCGTTCCATCCATCCATCCATCCATCCGTCTTTCATTCCATCCATCCATCCAACCATCCATCCATTATTTTGTTCCACCATCCATCCATCTGTCCATCCATCATCCATCCATCCGTCCTTCGTTCCATCCATCCATTTTTTTGTTCCACCATCCATCCATCCAATCCAGCCATCCATCCATCTGTCTGTCTTTCATTCCATCCATCCATCCATCCATCCGTCTGTCTGTCTTTCGTTCCATCCATCCACCCATCCATCCGTCTTTTGTTACTTCCATCAATCCATCTGTCTTTTGTTCCATCCATCCTTTCACCCATCATAAAATGTATGATATTAAATAATTGATATTAACATTATTTAATGTAAAAGTAAAAATGAAAATGTAAAATATGAAATCTTAGGCTATTCATCTTTTGTGATCATTAACTCTTGTGTTTGAAACATCAGTTTTAACATTATTTAAATACATTATTTTTTTAAAATGTAAAACTACTCTAGAAATCACACTTCTAGTCTAATCACAAACTCCATATCCTAAATTTGTACAAGAAGAACATCTAGATTTTCTCAAGTTGTGTCTGGAACAAATCCCAATTATTTATCATAATGTGAAATCTTGTAAGCAGCATTATGACTTGCTATCAGTACAATCTCATACACTGGTGAAACCTGAGTTAAAACCAAACGCAAAGGTTGAAATTGAGACATATAGCAGATCTGCTAGAATTTGCTTCATATGTTTACGTTTAACGCTTCATCTCTGCTGCGTGCGCAGACGCTACATTAAATCAATGCAGCTGCGTGTATTATAATAAGAGCGCTCTGATTGGTCGACGGACCGCTGACGTCAGGGATCCCGTCGCTTGCGGTGATGGAAGAGCTGTAGTGTTTGTTGCGTCGCGTAGATGGACTGTTTGAATGCGCTCCGTTGTTCTCAACATATGCGCGACATAACTCACTCCTTTCGAAAGGATTACAGAGTTTTATTGTGATCGAGGAATGTTATTCTGTCTCCGGATACGGAACTGCACTTTTATAGCAGACTTTAAGTTTGTTTACGGAGTTTCGGACGCGTTTGTTTGGATGTTTGTGGAGCAAAAGCTTGTCGAGTCCAGGAGAAGTAAATAACGCGGTTTGCAGAGACTGTCGGCGCTTGAGCTGAGGTTAGACTGAAATGATAATGCGACTGATGAAGACATCTGTACATAATATATGATTAACGTTACATCTGAACCTGACTCACCAAAAGACTCGTTTTCAGTTTTGTGTCTTGGGCTCATGTAATGAGTCTGTAAGGAATGGCAACCTGGGATCTGTCCTAAACTCTGTAAGTTTGTCTTTTGTTTATGATTTACATCGACACGATTTTGTGTGTATATCTATCTATCTATCTATCTATCTATCTATCTATATGTAATACTGTATTTCTTCCTTTTTTCCTTTTAATTTCTGTTGGGATGTTCCATGAATTACAGTCATTTAGTTTTAATTAAAGAATATTTTTATTTACTTATTTTATTTTATATTGATTTATTTTATATTTTGCTGCTCGTCCTGGTCTTATAATTATGTTAAAAAGAAAATTATATACACTGGTTTGTTGGTATTATTACTTTTCTATTAATTATAATATATATATATATATATATTATTTTCTTTAATAATAATTATATATGTACACACAGTATATGAAAGTAAGAATATGTTTAGTTTGAAATATAGCTAGTATGGATGCCATTGCATTAGATAACAAAATATTACCAAAAATATTTTGAAGAATAATAGCACAAGCACACTTTAAGCAAAACATTTGACAATTTTATATGGTTTGAAATGATAAAATAATACATCTAGGGTTGAAAAAGAAGCTAAACCGTACTGTGAAACATGAGTGTGAAAATGTTGATAGTTAAAATGATGAATTGCACCTGTGGTTCCTCTGCTAGGACACTTGTGTGAACTTGAGGAGAACCGACTTCGTACATTCACTAAAAACACCAGGCAATGAGACTTCAAACATGCTGAAGTCAATTTAAACATGCAGAGACAGACACTTCATATCAAATGAAGTGTCCAAATACTTTGAGGACACTATTTATTTAGAAAACGTTTTGAGAAATAATCAGCACTTTTCAAAGACCAGTGCATTAATTTCTTCATCTCCCCCAAAAGAATGTGTATTTATATCTTGAAGGCTATTTATAATTGTTTAAACTACTTCTTATGATCTTCCTCCAGTGCACAGCGTTCAGAACGGATGCACGAGACGTCCAACATTACACTAAGCATTCATAGCGCTGCATATGTTTTCCCTCCCTTGGGTTTCTCTTTTCAGAAAGCTCTCTCTATCTGCCTGCTTTTTAAATGGATGCGGTTCAACTGCGAACACAACCGGATTTGTTGGTGCGAGAAGGTATTTTGGACGCTGTGTTTACAGGACAGTCAGAGGGGAAACCTGCTCACCTCTGTATCAAATGAGATCATTCATGATCCCGGGCACTTATTTTGGATGCTCGTTTTTTGGTCTGGGGTTGGAGACGATCTTCGGTTTCCATCCGAGTCGTATAGGTCTCCACCTGTCACGTAAGAACATGGGTGATTTACTTGACAGAAAGAGCTGACCATGGTGTCAGTGTGTGTGTTTCTGGGCAAACTTCCAGTATCATAAGCGTGCATTTACCTGAGTAATATGGTTGGATCTTATTTTACTGTGATGTGCATGGCGTGCTCTTTAAAACATGCAATGAAACATTTAATATCGCAGAGGCGGCCCATGTCATTCCTCTGCAACAATTTCCTGGCCATAGGGGCTGAAATTCAAGCATACCATGAAACATCGACTCGTCTGCTGTCTGTCCAATGTGTTTGAACCTGTTCTTTTCAATCAGACAGCGCCTTTGAAATTCGCTTTGTTCACAAAGCCATTCTTCCTGAAATTACAGTGTAGGCTTGGTAATCGAGAACCGGTTCTCAGTCTGAAGTGGTTTTTTTTTTTTTTTTTTTTTTTGGAAAAATACTGCAACCAAATGATTTCCCTGAGGTTCAGGTACGATAGCAGTTCTCGAACTTGTCCTGAAACTAAGAATCCCGTTTATTTTCTCCATAGAGAAAATTATTTGTAGCAGTAACATACAAACATTTAATAAATGCTTCTGGAGGAGCCACATCTAAGTGTGATATTTTGTTTTTTGTCCTTTAAAAAAAAAAAAAAAGTGTAAAAACATAATACTATAATTATTTAGTGTAATTTCTGATTTCCTATTACTTTTTTGCTTTAAATCAAATTTTGTCAAGTTGTGGTTCTTTGAGTTTTTCAGGATAGTTCATGGCTTAAAAAAAAATCAATGGAGAAAATAAATTAGAAAAATGCTTTCAGAATCAAGGCTGTCAAAAAGATTTGTGAACAAATCACTAAGTTCTTTTTAATGAATCAGTCTTCAACTCATGAGTCATTTGTTTGAATTAATTTTGAATTTGAACGATTCAAAATGGAATGTGATGAGTTAATGATGGAATTTTTTTTTAATTGGAATCAAAACCTGAATTGTCACATTTCTTATATTTCCACCAGTTATTTATCAACTAAATCTAAAACTATAAATTCTGTTACTTGAATAAACTAAAATAAACTTGTTCATTGAAAATATTTTATTTCCGCTAATTGTCGAGTCAACATTTTTTTTCTTGTTCATTTACTTAAACTCGGTACTAAAATAAGTAACTGTAATAAAATCACTAAAAAATAAATAAATAAAAATGGGAAAGCCACAGCAAAATTACTAAAACTGTCACTAAAATTAAAATATTAATAAAATCTATAAAGGGCCGTTCTTTTACACACAGTGCCACCCATCTATGGCAGTTCCAAAACAGTGGACCAATCAGAAGACCCCGGAGGCGGGGCAAGCATTGCGTGTTTTTTAGTTTACAGTAGCAAGTTGGCATGGCGACTGTTTCATTTGACGGCAACATGCTGGAGAAGGCATTCTGCATCTCATGTTTTTAGATGCAAAAATGCGTTCTGTGTAAATGGCCCCTAGGGTCTAATATTAACAAAATAACACTGGTTTCCACTAGGGCTGCCCCCTGATTGTCAACTAACCGTTAGTCGACCAGAAGAGGCTTGGTCGACCAAAATTTTATTAGTAGCTTAGTTGCAGAAAAAAAAAAACATCCACAGCAAGTGGCGATACAATACATCGGGCAGGAGATCCAAACGCTCACCTATCATTCATCGATCTCAAATATGACTTATCGGAAATATGTTAGTAGCAGCAACTTTACATGGCCGCTCAATCTAATGTTTGTGCGGAGTGTGCAAGCTGAACAGTAGCTCACTGCAGGACAGATGGAGGCGCCGGAGCGCTCACCTGCTCTTAAAATCCTCCCTCATTTTTCCTCATACAGATAAGAGTAATACATCTCTAAAATCTGTAAAGATTCTAAATTTATTTGTGTGCACTCACAATAACAACAAAACATTGCGCTTTTGTAAAATAATGGATGCACTTTCTGCCGTCTCGGTCTCTGTGAACTTGAGCGTGAAACTCAAACTCTGTGTATACTTGCATTACAGACATGAAAACATATCTATAGAGAGCGAAATGTCTACTTTCAAATAAGCCAATTCAAATTCAATTCAATTCAAGTTTATTTGTATAGCGCTTTTTACGATACAAATCGTCGCAAAGCAGCTTTACAGGAAATTAAGTTTCCACAATATATTTTTATATTGTAGAAACTTAATATATTTTAACGTGGAAAATTTGGTAATTCTGTATGTTGTCTGAGGGCTGGCATTATCTGAGGTCCTCTGAGGGGTTGGCATCATCTCGTCTCAGGTGTTTGGTCATCTCAGATCATTTAAGGGTTGGATCCAAACTGAAGCTTGTGCAATTCCTAGTTATTATGGGATGTTAATCCCGTGGCAGAAAGAGAGAAACAAATAGAGACATTATCAGCGAAGCTGCTGTTCCATCCAAGCAAAAATGATTCGTTCAACCTAAGCTAAAGAATAATGTACGTTTGATCAGATATAACTGCAGTACAAGATTATGAGATGCATTAGAAAAATGCTTGGCTAAAGAGATGTGTCTTTAAACTAGATTTAAACAGAGAGAGTGTGTCTGAACCCCAAACACTATCAGGAAGGCTATTCCAGAGTTTGGGAGCCAAATGTGAAAAAGCTCTACCTCCTTTAGTGGACTTTTGAGACCTTAGGGAGCGGGATGGATTGTAGCGTGGTAGAAGACTAGTTAGGTACGCAGGAGTTAAACCATTTAGGGCCTTATAGGCAAGTAATAATATTTTGTAACTGTGCCAGTGCAGAAACTGTAAAATTGGGGTAATATGATCATACTTTCTTGACCTGGTAAGGACTCTAGCCGCTGCATTTTGGACTACCTGTAGTTGGTTATTGAAGATGCAGGACAACCAGCTAGCAGTGCATTACAATAGTCCAGTCTAGAGGTCATGAATGCATGAATTAGCTTTTCTGCATCAGAAACAGGTAACATATTTCGTAGCTTGGCAATGTTTCTAAGATGGAAGAACGCTGTTTTGTAACATGGGAAATATTATTTTCAAAAGACAATATGCTGTCTAATATAACACCCAGATTTTTGACTGTAGAGGAAGTAACAGTACATCCGTCTAGTTGCAAATTGTAATCCAAGAGATTCTGTGTACCAGTTTTTGGTCCAATAAGTAATATCTCTGTCTTATCTGAATTTAATAGGAGAAAATTATTGGTCTTCCAATCTTTTACATTTTTAACACACTCTTTTAGCTTAGATAATTTAGAAGTTTCATCTGGTCTTGTTGAGATATATAGTTGAGTATCATCAGCATAACAATAGAAACTAATCCCGTATTTTCTAATAATATCACCAAGGGGCAACATGTATATTGAAAATAGCAGAGGACCTAGGATCCTTGTGGTACTCCGTACTTTACTGGTGATAATTGAGATGACTCCCCATTTAAATAAACAAAGTGGTAGCGATCGGACAGGAAGGATCTAAACCATCTGAATAGTTGAGTTTTGTAATCGATTATATATATAGTTTTCTTATAGTTTTGTAATCGATCTATGAGTATGTCATGGTCTATAGTGTCGAACGTAGCACTATGATCAAGTAAAACTAGCAATGAGATGCAGCCTTGGTCTGACGCAAGAAGTAAGTCATTTGTAATTTTAACAAGTGCAGTTTCTGTGCTATGGTGGGGCCTGAAACCTGACTGAAATTCTTCATAGAGATCTTTTTTTTTACAAGAAGGAGCACAATTGAGCGGACACAACTTTTTCTAAAATTTTAGACATAAACGAAAGCTTTGAAATGGTCTGTAATTTGCCAGTTCACAAGGATCTAGTTGTGGTTTCTTAATAAGAGGCTTAATAACCGCCAGCTTGAATGGTTTTGGGACGTGACCTAAAGATAACGATGAGTTAATAATATTGAGAAGTGGTTCTTCTGCTACAGGTAACAACTCTTTCAGTAATGTAGTGGGTAAGGGATCTAGTAGGCATGTTGTTGGTTTAGATGCAGTGATAAGTTTATTTAGTTCTTCCTGTCCTATAATTGTAAAGCACTGCAAGTTTTCTTTGGGTGCGATGAATGAAGCTGAAGTACTAGACGCTGTAGAATCTACATTTGCTATTGTATTGTATCTATTTTATCAGTGAAGAAATTCATAAAGTCATTACTATTAAACTGTGAGGGAATATTTAGATCGAGTGGCGTCTGGTTATTTATTAATCTAGCCACTGTGCTAAATAAAAACTTTGGATTGTTTTGGTTATTATCTCTGAGTTTGGAGATATGCTCGGCCCTGGCAGCTTTTAGAGCCTGTCTGTAGCTGGACATACTATTTTTCCATGCAATTCTAAAAACTTCCAAGTTAGTTTTTCTCCATTTGCGCTCAAGATTATGAGTTTCTTTCTTGAGAGAATCGGTATAACTGTTGTACCATGGCGCAGTACAGTACGTTTTTCTCTAACCATTTTTAATTTGATGGGGGCAACTGTTTCTAACGTATTAAGAGAAGATAGTGCCCATGTTGCTAGTCATTTTGTCTAGTTCATGTGTATTTATGGGTACACAGAGCAGTTGAGATAAATCAGGCAGGTTATGTGTGAATCTGTCTTTAGTGGCTGGAACAGTAGTTCTGCCTGGACGATAACGTGGAGCCATATAAATAATATCAGTAATACGCAGCATGCACGATACAAGGAAATGGTCAGTAACATCATCACTTTGAGGTACGATATCTATATCAGTAAGATCAATTCCATGTGATATAATTAAATCTAGCGTATGATTAAAACGATGAGTGGGCCCGGTGACATTTTGCTTGACTCCAAAAGAGTTAGGTCAGTAAACGCAAGTCCTAACGCATCATTTATATTATGACCATGAATGTTAAAATCTCCGACAATTAGCGCTTTGTCAACATTAACCAATAGGTCTGAGAGGAAATCTGCTAATTCTTTAGGAAATATGTATATGGCCCTGGCGATCTATACACAGTAGCCAGAGCAAGAGATAGGAGAGATTTATTTTGCATATCTGACAGTGTAACATTAAGCAGAAGTATTTCGAATGAGTTAAACCTCCTGTATCCTGTTTTCTGAGTAACATTGAGAATATCACTATATATTGTTGCAACACCGCCGCCACGACCAGTCAGACGGGGCTCATGCTTATAACAGTAGCCTGGTGGAGTAGACTCATTTAGAGCAATATATTCATATATTCATATGGAAAACAAATATTGTCAGATTATGTAATCTGTATGAAACATGCATACAGGCGCATCATTTACTGCGGAGATGACGAGTCAGTGTCGCTAACTTCATTTCTTAAACCGAAATCAAAGAACTCACTAGTGTATCAATATATTATTAAAATGTTAATGCAGCCTCCTTACTGTTTTTTTTCATGACGCATTCATAATTATTACCTCTGCCGCTGTGCTGTGGCACGCTTTATGTGTGCACTTGAGCGCTTATTAGGCAATGTTGGCAATTAAACCTCATTATTATGATTTAATTGGTTTATTAATAAACGCGCGATTAGTCGACTAATGCTTCAAATGAACGACTATTAGTCGACCAGAAAAATCTTTAGTCGAGGACAGCCATCGTTTCCACACATAATTTTTATCTCAAGGGTTAGTTAGTAGTTATCGGTACATTTAACTGTGATCGGAAATAGCTTGAGTTGGATCTCTGTGCATTAGTGACCATGACTGTTTGTTTATTTGCAGATTAAGGTCCTGATCAGCTGATCCAGGAAGGATCATGGCCCTGAGCGAGGGCTTCACCACCAGCAATGGCGGATCCTCAACTTCTGCAAATGCCATTGAAGAGCCGGAGGATGAGCAGAGAGTGTCTGCGTTCACGCAGCCCAACGAACAGACCCAGCCGACGCGCTCTGGTCAGAACGGCGGACTCAAACCCAACGGAACCATGTGTCCGTCTACGCCAGGCTCCTCTTCCTCGTCCTCTTCCTCGTCACATGTCACAGACTCTCAGAGGCTGGCTGTGCTTCTGCCCAACGCTCTGCCGCCAGCCTGCTGCGTTTACTGCTCTCCCCGGCAGCCCGTCTGCTGCAACGGGAACCAGCAGGATTGTGCTCTCTTCCAGAGCGCCATGTCGACCGCAGCGCTTCACATGGGCTCGTGCTGCGTTCAAGGCGTGCGCTGTTTCTGCATGCAGCATCACTGGCCAGAGCATCTCCAGAACCAGCCCAACATGGCCACACTGAGGTGAGAGTCTGTTCTCCACTGTGTTTTGTTGCATAAAAACTAGGTTACAGTCAAACCAAAATTTATTCAGACACCTTCAAACATTTCTCACATTATCACAGTTTATTTGCTATAGTTTAGAAAATGTTAATAAAATATGACATGAACTCACATGAACAAATTCATCTTGATAATGTCAGATAACTTTGATAGAAAGGTATGTAATGAAATTGGGTTGAATAGCTGTCAGCTGTTAAATTTAAGTACACAATTAGATAATACCACTTTAGGTCAACCAGTTACCAAGCAATGCTTCATTTTGTTCAGTCTGTGGTGTAAAAAGGTGGCATTAGCAATTAAAGAAAAAACACTTACGCAAAACATGATCAGGTCAAAGTGTCTGAATAATTTTTGGTCCCAAATTTTTAGCAGTTTTACTGGTAGTCCACTGTATGAAGAATTTTTGGGTATAATATGTCACAGTTTACTTTATTTTGCTGTCCTCACTTACATAAATTAATTATAGTGTCCTGCACCCACTTGTAAAAAAAAAATGTAAAAAATTATATCTGGTGTCTGAATAATTTTTGGTTTGACTAAGTATTGTTTGTAGGTGTTCATGCTCTCAGGCAATTATTTGTTTCTACGGCAACACTCATAACGTCACAATGTATCCACGGACAATATATGTCATTGCTACATTTCAAGCATAATTCATCTCTATATTCCTTTGCAAAATAGTGAAGGACTAAGAAAGCACTCCAGGCAACATTTGATATAAAAAAAAAAAAGATGTAAACATTTATTCAAATAGAATTTTTTGTTGTTGTTGTTATTTAGTGAATACTACTGTTCAAAATTTGGGGTTGGCAAGATTTTATGTTTACAATAAGCCTCATATGCTCATTAAGGCTGTATTTATTCAATCAAAAAATATGGTAAAATTTAGAAATATTATTACAATTTAAAATAGCTGTTTTCTATGTGATTAGATGTTAAAATGTAATTTATTTCTGTGATCAAAACTGTATTTTCAGCATCATTACTCCAGTCTTCAGTCTCACATGATCTTCAGAAATCATTCTAATATGCTGATTTGCTGCTCAAGAAACATTTCTGATTATTATCAATGTTGAAAACAGTTGTACTGCCGAATATGTGTGTGGAAACCTTTTTTTTTCCCCAGGATTCTTTGAGTAGAAAGTTCAAAAGAACAGCATTTATTTGAAATCGAAATCTTTTGTAGCATTATGTCATTACTGTCGCTTTTGACTGATTTAATGCACCCTTGCTGAATGTTTACAGTAATTATTTTCTAATTGAAAAATTACAATTAGAAATGAAGAGTTTATTTGCAAAAACGGATTACTCTATTGTCTCTGTTATCATGTTTTTATTGTTTTGTGTTAGTTAGCTGTATTTTTTTTTATTTTTTACCTAATAAAAATAACCCAACTGCAATTTGAGATTAATTGGAATGCACAATGAAAAAACATTTTTTTTTTTTGAAAATTATTAAAAACTGAGTTATCTGTTTTTGCAAATGAACTCTTCAAATATTACCTTGCCAACTAAAAAATAAGTACTAAAATACCTAAAACTGAAATAAAAATAAATCAAAAATTATATTAAACAATTTAGTTTGACAGGTTTTCGGTCTTGTGTGTTATTATTGTTAACTAAAACAATAAAAATAGTTTTCATAAGTTGAAATGTAAATATTGTAAGAAAAACTTATTGACATGTCAGACAGCTGTATTGGTCTGGACTCTTACTGATGAGGCAGATTACTTTAGATAAAGTCAGAGATGAAGAGGAACCATATGAGTTCTTCTGCTCTGTAAATCAGCATCTTTTATGCAGACAGGATCATATCGAGTATCTGTTTGATCTGTTTCTGCTGGATTAAGTTGACGATAATCAACAGTGACACCGCCATGATTCTCCATCAGCCTTTTGAACTCCACTGATCTGAAATATCGTCTCTGTGAGGTTTGGTGAATCTGCTGCGTTCCTCTTCGAGCAGCGGGTGGTTGTGCTGTCATGTTTGACTTTTCTTCACCGTCATCTGGAAGCACATGAGAAAGATCAGTGGAGGTTGGAGGCATCATTTGTCCTCAGGATGGAAACGCTCTGGCTCTCTGAAACAGATTTTGTAGTCATGCCGTGCATTCATAAATAGGAGCAATGCTAGTGATAGACACATTTATATCATACAGACCAATTACTAATCATTATTTGTAGTGGTGTGAATCTGTGGGTGGACGGTGAATCAAATTGATTTGATTCATGATTCATAGGCTTTCAGTGCGATTCAGAAATGACTATTTTCAAATTTGGAGCAATCTGAGCTGACTCACAGGGAGGTTCGATTCAATTTCGATTAATGATTCAAATCTGACTTTAAGTGCATTTACAGGATTATGTATTGTGTCTTAGGCAAGAAAAAGACAAGCTAATTAAGATGGTTATTACACCAAGTAAACACATTAAATATATACTTACAGGCTACTTGGAAAATAACAAAAAATATGACGTGCCGGTAAAATATTTTAGAGCTGAACACGCCTAGCAAAATATTCTGCATTTCATTTTTAAAGTTTTTATTTATTTATTTATTTTAATTTACACAGGTTTTCTTTCTCCAGATATAACAAATTTAATATTTCACTTTTTTTTTTAGGTTTTATATAACCCTATGTAAATTAATCCTAATATATATATATATATATATATATATACATTTATTTATTTTTTTACTTATTATTATTATTATTATTATTATTGTATGTTTATTTATTTATTTTGGCATTTTGGTAAATCATGTAATACATTTTTTGACGTTTTTTTTTTCTAAATGAATTTTATACAATTTTATTTTATTTGAACTCAGTTTCCTCAAGGTCTCATATGCAAATAAAAAAATCAGCAATTAATATTTATGCATTTTAATATTTGTATATTTTAAAATATTGAACAATACTTTACCAAATTTTGATTAATTCAATTTTTAGCATTTAAAATTAATTATGGACCAAAACAAATAATTTATGATTCAAATATCCATGTTTCAAGATATGTTTCAAATGCTACATATGCACATTTGTAATCGATGCATCGAGAAAACAAGTCAACTGTTACACCCCTATTATTTTGAGATCTGTAATATCATCTTTTGATGTTAAATTGGCCGTATATGGTTGCTGATATGTTGTGCCCTCGTAATAAACATGTCAGGTAGTTTGCCTTTGTCTTTTTCTTAGCTAAGACACATTAGGAGAAGCATTGGCATAATCCTGTGAATGCACTTAAAATACAGAATCGAATCATGAATTGAAATTGAATCTCGTGGTGAATCGGAATGGATTGAGTCATTTAGAATTTAAAAATAGTTCCTGAATCGAATTTAAACCCAGTGAATTGATTCGCTGTCCACATAAAGATTCAGGAATGATGCGGCTGAGACAGATGGCGGCTGATCTTCCAACTGAGGAATGATGAATGGCTTTTGTTGACTGAAAAAGAGGGAGCTGACATGTAGCCATCTGGGGTCATGTCACATGTTTAACCCCTCCGACACGCTTCATTTACCTGACCAGAACTCGTCTTCTGCATTTCCCACCGTGTTCTAACCAGGTGCGACTCGCAGAGCGATTTTGGATGTGCAAACGACATTTTGTCTGCCATTTTAGTTTCTGCGCCTCTCAGCTGTTAATTAAACATCAAATGTGTTCTGATTTTGAAGTGATTCACTTTCACTTAGGACAGAAACAATGCTTAACGGTGGAAACTTGTCTTGTCATGTCTGCGTAAGATGCTTCAGTCAGCTAGTTCAGTTCCTTTTCAGGAAGATGTTTGATCAACGTCAGACAGAAACTTTGATAAATTTGTCCCGGTGTTTAAAGAATCACATGAAGCTTCCAGTTCTTTGTTGCAGGACAAGCCTGGAAGATATTCACGAAACGTACAGAGTTGTGTGTGTGTGTGTGTGTGTGTGTGTGTGTGTGAGACAGCTGCAAGCCCCGACCAGCCAACAAGCCTTAAAATGATCTTTGTGTTCTCAATTTCAGGGTGTCATTTTGAGAAGCCTTTACACGTGATCAGAAACAACAACTGTGTAGCTCGTGTCTCTCAACTTGCATTCAATGATTAGAATAAAATGGAGATGTCAGACTGAGAGAATTCAAGCAGATCCTCAACAATGGTTTCACTAAACAAAAAAGTATATTTGGTGTCATTAAATATAATTTTGCTAAATAAATACTAGCCAGCTATATGTATAGAATAGAAATATACATATGTAGTCCTATTTATATATTTCTATTTTTTAATAACTGTTTATTTAGCTAAAGAAATAGCTAAATAAATATTTTTATATTTAATAATAAATCTAAATAGAATTTCTATGAACATTAAATGAGGGTGCAAATATATACATTTTAAAATATATCATTTATAATATGATAGATAAATAATATAATAAAATATATACTATTTATTTTTATAATTTTTATTCAATATTTTTATATATAGATTTACCACTACTTTTATTGCTTGGCATTTTTTAAACTCGGAAAAACTATGAATATTTTTGAGTGTTGGGATAAAAGAATCATCAGCTTGTGCTTCATGTGCCTTTTTGCTGTCAAATCTTTACTGACTTTAATAACACAAACGTAAAATGAACACTTACTGGACTGAAGCAGCTTAGTTTTACTTGATTATCCATGCATCGTATAAAAAAAAAAAAAATCATGTTAAAATTTGCACCTCAAATATTATCATCAGGCTTTTTAGGAATGTTTTTATCTCTCAGTCGTCATTGTATTGCATTGCATTATATGTTTTGATAATCAAACTAAGCGTTTAAACATCACCTAAGACATATTTAACAATAATAATATATTTTATTTAATTATTTGTATAATATTTATATATATTTGAACACTTTTGAGAGATGGGACAAAAGAGTCATCAACATATAAATAATAATAAATATATGAAATTTATAGAGTTATTTACTTATTTGTATAATGTTTATGCTTAGATGGTTTTTTTTTACTACTACTTTTAGTTCTTGTCATTTTAATTCTCGGAAACCTCTATGCAGATGTTTGTCTACTAAGGTCAAAAGAGAATTGTTTAATTGAATTGGCCAGATTGAACTGATTCACAGAATTGAATCAAACTCTAAAACCATTTTTGCTATTGAAATTTAAATTAGAGATGCTAATAAAACATCTGTCTTAATGCTCTCATGCTCAAAAATTACATGACAAATTACAATGGATTTTTTAAAGTTATTACACTGTGTTGCAGAACCATCATGAATATATTATTGCAAGTATTAGAGATATTTTTTGGTCCAGCCCTAAGCTACACATTTTCATTTGGTGTTTTTGGAAGTTGACTTTCGCTTAAATGCGTAATAAATGCTGTCATTTGTTTTCTGAATGTGTCACAGCCCTGGAAAGATTGATACACAAACACTAGGAGCGTTTAATCCCTCGTTTCGCTTTTGCTCCGAACAGAAACGCATGCAGTCGAGCGGAACCGCTTGCTTTCCAAAACCCCCTCGGTGCTCGTGATCTACCATACCGCCGGTCCACTTACTTCAACACTACTTTTGGCAGCTCGATTGCTTTTTAACACTGGCCAAAGGATTTTTTTTTTTAACTAAATGGTGCCATAAGCTGTTTTATTCAGTGCGTGCATAAGTCAAAGTTTTGGATCTGCTTTTGGACGCAGTCTTGAGCTATTAAGACTAGTTTGAAGAGGTCCTGTCAGGTTCTGTATAATGTTATAGGGATCGTTCACCCAAAAATGAAATTTTGCTGTTAATTTAATCACAGTCAGGCCATCCAAGGTGTAGGTGAGTTTTTATGTTTTTCTTCAGTAGAGCAGTAAAGAAGATCAGAAACCGTGATCCTCTGTGATTGATAAAATGCAAGTCAATGGCTACTGTCACTTTGAGAGTCAAAAAAGCACATACAGGCAAGACTAAATTAATACCTGTGGCTCCTGACGATATATTGAGGTCTTATGAAGTGAAACGATCCGTCTGTGAAAGAAACTGAACATTATTTACAACATTATCACCTGTAATCCAGAGCCTCAGGCAAACAGTCCGGAGTAGTGTCCGGTTCACAAATGAATCATTCTTCTGAACCGATTCTTTTTGGTGAACTATATGAACAAGTTCACCAAGTCACCAAACTGACTGAAACCGTTTGTGGCAAATGAAGAGCAAAATAAAAGTTTCTCATTGTTTATGTAAAAAAAAAAGAGCTGATGAAGGCTAGTTTATTCACTTTATGTGCTTTAGACACATAAAACATACGTTTCACATCATTATTGGGTGCTTTAATAATATAATTACGAATAGTGACATCATTGCATGATTATGTAAATGAACTAGTTAATTGAACCAGTTCGTTGAAACGAACTGTCCGAAAGAACCAGTTCTTCATTACAGTTAATAGTTCAGTTTCTTGCACAGACGGATCGTTTCGCTTCATAAGACCTCAATATATCATCAGGAGCCATTCATTTTGTTTCGCCTGATATGCTTTCATTTATTCTCAAAAACTGGCAGCCATTGACATGCATTTTATGAATCTCCAAAGATCACAGTTTCAGCTAAAACTCTTCTTTACTGTTCTACTCAAGAAAAAAGTTGCCTGTATTTTGGATGGCCTGAGGCCGAGTAAATTAACAACACTTTTTAATTTGAGATGTTGTTTTGCATGTAATGCGAGGTCAGAATAGCATGAATAAGATGTTTGCATGTTGGCGCATCCTGAGTCTCTTCGTGTATACCCTGGTCCAGGGTGCGTGAGGAACCCGTGGAGCCGGTGAAGATGCCCAGTGAAGATCAAAGCCCACCTGATCCCATAAACCACGATCAAAGACGCCGAGCAAGCAGGACCCAGTCATAACCTCAAATTAGGCCGATGTCTAGCTTGCTTATTCTCATTTACTAAACTGATTGAAGCCTGTAGAAGGGTGAGGGAACAGCTGGAATGTATTAAGTCGATCTGGGACCGTCTTGTTTTTGATGCGAGCGCTACAGGTGCAGTTATGATCCCCATCAAAGAGACGATCCTTGCAGCGATTGCACTTGAAGGTTTTTAGTCGGCTTCTAATAAATTGTGGCTTTATTCAAAAATGTTTCATCAGGGACCATCACAGCATGTACAGTTGAACCAGGGTCTTCATATCAGTGTCTAATATTTGAATGTACATGAATGTGACATTTACAGAATCATTTGTGGAAAAGAAAGCATTTGTTGTTCGTCGCCTCTGTATGTTTGCAGTATGTCTGTACTTTCTTCTGCACTGGAAGCTCCTTCTTAAAACGGGGTTTGGGGGTTTTTCAGTTCTGAACCCCCCCCCAAACACTGTTTTAAGAAATCAGAAAGAGCTTTATCACCAAGTATGTTTACACACACAAGGAATTTGACTTGACTTGATATTTGTTAAAATATTTAAATAAAATAATAATTAATAATATAAATATTATTGTTAATAGTAAATGCAAATATTAAATAACTATTGTATGTTTTCACTGTAAACAAGAAAAATTTAATAACTTATTATTTGTAGTTTATAACTACTAAATATAAATATTAAACAAGAAAAATACTGTTGTAATTTTTCACTGTAAAAGGAACATTTTTAATAAAAATATTATAATAATAATAATAATGAATAACTTATTAGTAGTAGAATTTTTATTGCTATTAAATGTAAGTATTAAACAACATAAGAAATAATACTATTGTAATTTTACTGTAAAATAAACATTTTTGAGGAAAAATATAACAATTTATTGTTAGTAGAATGTATTATTTTTATTACTACAAAATCTTAAGTATTAAACAACCTAAGAAATATTACTTAATATTTTGCTGCGAAATAAATCTTTTAAAGAAAAATATAATTTACTATTACCGTTTATTATGATGATTGTTGTTGTTGTAATTATTACTTCTACTACTACTATTACTAAATACAAATATAAACAACAATATAAGTAATATTTCACTGTAAAAACGTATTTTATTTTACAGTACAAAATGTAAAATTGCAGTACTAATATTTATGGCTGTCTTAAGTTTCAAACATTAAAACATCAAGCTTTTATTTTGGCAGAAAACCACAGGGAGCCCTTAAAACGTCTCTTATTGACAACAGATTTCTGCATGCTCCTCATTACAAGTTTGGGAAGATGGTTGGTGCATGTTGCATTTTCAAATAAATGCATGCTCCAAACTCAGAGCAGATGAGTTTGTGTAGAGCTGAATCACGAGCTGCTAGCGAGTAAGTAAACACAGTGCAGCGCTTCACTCTGCGACACATAGAGCATCTTTTTCTCGAATTAAATCGCAGCCTTTGCCAGTTGATAATTGTACTAAACCATATCATGATTTCAGTTTTATGTTGATTAAACATGCAGCTCTTAGCTCCAGTGAGGCTTTTGCCATAAAACTCTTGTCTATCTGTCTTGGCATCTCTCAAAGTCTCGGCTCTTACCTGTCTCTGCTCATTTCCTGCCGCCTTCTTTCATTTCCTCTCTTCCTGGTTCTGTTTTCCAGTCTCATTCACACTCAAAACCTTCTTTCTACCTCCACCTCTCGAATCACACACCCTCCTCTGAAGGTAGAGCTTGTGACGTTGTTGTTTTTTCAGCATTGTGTTGCTGAGACTCATGGGAAATACTGTCTGGGGTCATGAACTTCTCCTTTAAAACAGAACCTCAGTTTAGTGAGAGAATCAATCCCAAGCTTTGAATTCTCTCAGTCAAGCTTTGGTAAAAGAGATATTTCACAGGATTGTAAAGAGCTGCATCTGGATGTTGTACACAAACAAAGAGCTGTGCCTGCGGTGTGCTGCGCGCTGAATGAGTTTGGCCCATGTCTAGACATGCTTGATATCAAAGCCGAGCCTCTGTTGCTGTTCACACACTCTTGAGTTGAATGAAATTATTCTTGAGACTTCAATGGTAATGTGCCAGTAATTTCTGCTGGAAATTTGACTCGTGCATGGTTTCGTTCCAGTATTGGAGCTGATCATGTGATCCTCTTTTAGTCGAAACAGATGAATGAATGGGGTTTTAACTGTAATGTAGTAGTATTTATTACTGAGCAAAATATTTTCACTTGCACTGTGTATTATCCATTTCTGGATAAGTTGGTTTGGTAATCTAAGACACTACAGGCAGAAATGTTGTTTTTCTTGAGATTATGGGCTATTTGGCATTTCTTAAAGGTGTAGTGGGACATCTCGGAAAATGCTAACTTTAGCCTGATAGCACTGAAAGCGAACGTCCCACCCTCCCTACAATCGCCGTCCAAAGC
>JAFVLL020013014.1:27067-58214 GCA_021397915.2 Tor tambroides | reverse complement strand
CCCGCGCCATAACAGTTCTACCGGGGAGGGGGGAGCGGGCGCCCTGGAGGCCGGTGCAGGGCAGGATACTGGAGAGGCCTCCAGGGCGGATCAGGGGACTCCGGCGGCCATGGCGGAGCAGGGAGCTCAGGAAGCCATGGCGGATCGGGGACTCCGGCGGCCATGGCGGAGCAGGGAGCTCAGGAGGCCATGGCGGTACAGGGACCTCGGGAGGCCATGGCGGATCAGGAAACTCGGGAGGCCATGGCGGATCAGGAAACTCGGGAGGCCATGGCGGTGCAGGGAACTCGGGAGGCCATGGCGGTGCAGGGAGCTCCGGCGGCCATGGTGGGTCAGCCGTGGCCCTATCCGACTTGGCCACGGGTATATGCCCCCCCACAAAAAAAATACTTGGGGAAACTTACGGGGCTTAACAGGGTGTCAGGAGCCCTCCCTGGGCTTGACGGGGGATCAGGAGCCTGTGCTGGGGTGAACTGGGGATCAGGAGCCCTTCCTGGGCTTGACTCAGGAACAGGAGCCCTCCATGGGCTTAACTCGGGAACAGGAGCCCTCCATGGGCTTAACTCGGGAACAAGAGCCCTCTCTGGGCTTGACTCGGGAACAGGAGTCCTCTCTGGGCTTGACTCGGGAACAGGAGTCCTCCGTGGGCTTAACTCGGGAACAGGGAAGCGCTTACATGGAGCTGGCACCAGGAGGCGCTCTGGGAGGCGCTTTCGTGGAGCAGGCACTGGCTTCGGAACCGCCGGTGGGCCTGCCATAGGAACAGCTGGCGGGCTTGCCACATTAACAGCCGGCGGGCTTGCCACATTAACAGCCGGCGTGCTTGCCTGGGCCACGGACGGCGGCGGGCTTGCGTGGGCCATGGACGGCAGACTTGAGGGAGCCACGGACGGCGGCGTGCTTGAGGGGGCCGCGGACGACGGCGAGCTTGCGTGGGCCGCAGACGGCGGGCTGGATCTGGCTCGGGCCCAGACACTTCCCAGACACCGGAAGGTTCCTTCTCTCCAACTCAGTCCTGTGGTGTCTGGGAGGTCTATGGGCGATGGTAATTGGCCCCGAGCCAGAACAGATGATTGATGGCCGCGTCGTCCAGCGACGTCCCCGTGGCGAGCCCGCAGAATTCCCCGGCGTACTCGTAAAAGGGGAGATCTCTGCGGGATAGGGCGAGGAAACGAACGGCGATTTCCATCGCCGCGGGGGAGGAAAAACAGGAACAAACAAAAAACTTTTCAAAAACAAACGGGAAAACAAAACGGGAAAAAGAGGCGCCGCTCACTTTTGTTCGGTCTGCTGTTCTGTCACGATCTCCCGGGGAGCAAGGAAGCCAGGAACGAGGAGACGAGGAATTAACTAAATGAGAGTCTTTAATAACCAAATAGGGAACATCGAGCACATGAAGACATACAGGGAGACACTTCAAAAAGTCGTTTAACAGCAGAGAAGAAACACGGGGCAAAACACACTATAAGTCGACAGAACTAATGAGGGGCAAACGAGACACACCTGAAGATTAATCAACTAATAACCAAAATGGGGACAGGAACTAACCAAATAAGGGCACACAGGAACTAAACGGAAACAAACATGTGACAATATGCATAACAATTAATTTGATTGAAAAAAATCTTAAAGAATGTCACACATTTGCTTGTTTAATTATCTAATTTTAAATATTTCTAATTCATTTTGCTATCATTTTATTTATTTTTTTTAATTTCTCTGAATTCGAAAAGTTTCTTTATTACCAGGTTTCAATTTTGATACTAATTTTTAAATATTGGATATAATATTGGATTTTCTAAGTGGCTTCAGACTTTTGGACTCAAATGCCAAATTAGGTTACCAATTTATTTTTGTCCTAATTAATTTTTCTCTTGCAGTTCAAACATATACTAAAATCTATTTCAGGTTGCTTATACTTTAAGGCACAAAGGTTGCATATGAAAGTGATGAAATTGACACCTACTGTCACACACGTAGGGTTTATCCTGATCGTCACTGGCCACTGCTTCTGTTCGCCTGCGCCCAGAGCCTCGACCCTGATCAACAAATAACAGAAAATTACATGATATAATCACTTCCTTTTTGCTTAGATCATTTTCATCTTTTCTTAGTCTCTGCACACACCCTAAGTCAGAGAGATCAACACAGGTATTTCTTTTTCATGTTTTATTTCCGGCTCCAGTGTCAGTCCGCCCTGTCTGTTTTTCTTGCTCTCACTTGCCTTTTTTCCTTCACACTTTGATGAGTCATGCTCATCACTCACCCTGCCTTTGTTTCGATGCTTCCTTTTTGGTGTGTCCACTTCAAAATCTTCATCGTCATGGAAACCATCCCCATTTTCATCTGCCTCAAGCACCCTCTGCAGAGAATGAAGAAAGTTGGGGTAAGCGATTAGATGACTGCAATGGACTGCACAAGAAAAGACAATAGTCTGCATATAAAGAGAGTAGAGAAATGTATTGCCATATATGGCCAAATCCAACGGGGTCTTAAAATGCTGCCATTTCGTAGCAAAATAATACAAGAAACACTAAAAGTTAAATGCCTTTATGAGCGGGTCACTGAATTATTCATTCAACCGATTCATTCAAAGATCCTGATTCATTCAGGAATGAAACTGTGACTGCCAAAACTGGGTTTAAAATGTAAGTTAACTTAATATTACCTTCTATTTAACTGTTATATGAAAACAAGATTAAACTTGCAGTCGTGCATTTTCTTGAATGGTATTTGGGTACAACATCTCTCTTGCTTGTGTGATATTGCGAAGATATATAGCAATGTGAAGTGCATTGTTTAGAAAACATGCTGGAGTTTGTGTTTTGTCGAGTCTAGTGGACCTTGCCCTAATAATGCGTTATTGTTTGCCAGAAGGTAGGAAGCAAAACAGCTTGCAGCTGGGGAGGATGGGGTCTCAGATGATGGATTGGGCTTCACAGTGACAGTGAATGGTGGATATCGCTGATTGATGGTAGACTGCATCTTAAAATGCTTTGTGCCATCACCTCAAACCTTCACAAAGCATATCTGTTGGGTTTGGTAGTACTTTTGTCCCATACAGCAATGCAGCTAGTAAAGAAGCTTTCTATGGTGGTAGAAGTTTGAGAGGAATAGCTTCCCCATGCTAATTTTATAATTATGGAAATCAAGATTTTTACATTATGTCAAGTAGCACTCCAATCAAAACCAAAATGATTATTCATCAAACAAAAGTAACTGAAATATCCTTAAATCAAGCATTAAAGGGATAGTTCACCCAAAAATGAAAATTCTGTCATTAATTATGTTCATCTTTGGACCACAAATTAAGATATTTTTGATGAAATCAGAGAGATGTTCAAGAGACACATTCAAGGCCCAGAAACGTAGTAAGGACATCGTTAAAATAGTCCATGTGACATCAGTGGTTCAACTGTAATTTTATGAAGCTGCGAGAATAATTTTTTGTGCGCAAAGAAAACAAAACTAACGACTTTATTCCACAATTTCCACTCTTCAGTCTCAGTCTTTGACACGCGTTAACAACAGTACCATGCACGTGCATTCCTCTGATTGAAAACAAGGTGCAGTGCATCCGAGTTCTATGTCAGAATGCCGGCTCCAGCATCAGCAGCGCCACGCGTATGTATTGTGGTACTTTTGTGTACACACGTTGAAGACTGACACAGAAGAGAAGAAACTGTTTAATAAAGTCATTATTTTTGTTTTCTTTGCAAAAAAAGTATTCTCATAGATTCATAACATTACAGTGGAACCTCTGATGTCCCATGGACTATTTTAACGATGTCTTACTACCTTTGGGACTTGAACATGGTAGTTGCGCTGCTGTCTATGCAGGGTCAGAAAGCTCTCAGATTTCATCAAGAATATCTTAATTTGTATTCTGAAGATGAATGAAGGTCTTACGGGTTTAGAACGACATTAGGGTGAGTAATTAATGACAATTTTAATTTTTGGGTGAACAATCCCTTTAAAATTGAAAGTGGAAATTCTATATATGACTTAAACTAAAAAATTATTGATAATACGTAAATGTATGAACAACAGCACAACTGATATTTACCATACTTTAATATATTAAAAACAACAACTTAGCCAAATTACTGATTAGTATTAGCCATTTTAGCAAATGAATGAAATGCATTTTCACCAAAACACTGCACAGTTCTACACAACAAAACTTTTACACTTTTAAAAGCTGACAGGCCTATTTATTTTGCCTTAAATATCCTAATTATTCATGATTATATAGGTATTTACATTTTATTATTTGTATATTATTGTTTTTTCCCCTTGCTGTCTGTGAATCTTTCAGAACAGAGTTACAACCTATTTTTGGTTTGTGACCCACCAATTGAAAACCACTCTGCAAGTCTGACACTGACTCTTAATATATATCATGCATGTCCAAACCAATGAAAGCCTTTAAAAAAGAATTGTAGATGTGTTACCTGGATTTCTAGTAGTGTCTCTTCCTCTTTGGAGTTATTGTTCCTCTTGTCCACGATCCCATCACCTCGTAAGAGTGCCTCCAGGGCCGTGGCCTCCGTTGCTGGGGCCTCTCTCTTGGTCATCAGCTCAGCCTCTAAACATAAAAAAGAAAGAAGTAGAAAATAGGAATGTCAGGTAAACAGCCAGTAGAAACAGCTCCTCCATAAACAGTGGGGTCCAAAGGTCTGAGACAAATTATATTACTTGCATAATACTGTGTGAAAAGGTCAGTTAAAAACTGCGATACATTTCTTAGTATGTAGTATTTCTGTATTTCTAAATGTTTCTCTTTATTTCCAGGTTTAAATAAAATCCTTTCCAGATTTTGGACCCCACTGTATATCTAAATTAGAGGTACAATCAGCTAGACACTGAGTGCATTGAATCACTTTTCTGAAGGCACTTCATGAAGGCATCGGTTTCACACATGCAGACAGATTGTGTGTGTGTGTGTGTGTGTGTGTGTGTATGTGTGTGTGTGTGTGTGTGTGTGTTTTCCACCATCAGTTTGGCTAGATTTCTTGGACACACCAGCCATCAATATGTTTTTATAGGGTGGATAGCTTTTCAAGGCTCATTAAAGGTGAAAAGCTCCAGGTGCTGAAGATAAAACAGAGGACGTGTGTGTATGGAGGGAAAGGCGTGAGAGAAATAGTCTTGTGTCTCATTTCACTCCCTAGATCTTTATGATGTGAACTGGTATATCATAAAAATACTATCGGGCACTAGCAAGGGCCTGGATCCAATAAACCTTTGGACATTCGTGACTCATTTACATTTGACATACCAACACGATCATGCATTCAAACATAGCTGAATCTCATATTTTCAACATTGCTATATCCACCTTATTTTGCAACATGAAGTAAGCTATTTTCTTATGAATATGAAAAATAAAGTAGATATGCATCATGCATTTGCTGTTAGCTGTTTAAATGTACAGTGTCATTATGAAGTATGTAAATTAAGCAAAACTAATTATGTACATATATTAACTTTCAAACATAAAACAAATATAATAAAGCAACGCACAAAATACTTACAATATAAATATCAGTACCTCAGGAAAAAATATAGACATACTACTGTTCAAAGATTTGGTAGCAGTAAGATTTTTTAAAATGTTTTTGAAAGAATTAATAATATTTATGAGGGCAGCATTTTTTGTATCAGTAATAATGTGAACTATTATTGCAATTTAAAATAATTATTTTCTTCTTATTATCATCGTTGAAACAGCTGTTCTGCTTAATATGTTTGAGGAAACTGTGATATTTTTTAGATTCTTTGATGAACAGGATGTGCAAAAGAACAGCATTTATTTGAAATAGAAATCTTACATTGTAACTGTATATATTGCTTGCCTAATAAATACATTAATTTCTTTATACTAAAAATCTGACTGATTGGAAGGCTTTGAATGGTAGTAAAAATAAAACAAAATCTTTTTGGGGGGATCTTTTGTCTTCTTTTAATATCATTAATTCCTATATAAACCTTTTAATGGTGTATGTTTTTCCATTTACTGTACATGAGGAATGCAAAATTTAAGAAAAATTAAGGTTTAAGAGGGCATGATCATTTCTGATAAGCATTTGATGATAATTTCTGAATTAAACATCTGATGTTCACTGGTTGTTACAGTGGATTCTGGGTAGGGAGTGAATATTTCAGTGCAGAGGAACCATTTTGACAATGGAGAGCCTTAGAAATGGCTGACTATGAGAAGTGCACTTACTAGTAAACTAAGGAGTGGATTGAAACACACCCTTAGTTCTGTCACAACCTTTTAATTGTTTTCTGATCTATAATCTGCTTCAGTGGAGTTAAAGTGTTCCCAGAAGCTGTGGTTTCTGATGGCCATATCATGTGTTTGCTGTAAGATGCTCCTACTCAGTATGTGTGTACATGATTGAGAATGTTTTTATGAATCTCTGTCCTTGTCTTTATTCTCTTTGTGTCTGATTGAGCCGAGACACACTCTTGCCCTGGGAGAGGAGCTGAAAATAGCTCAGACTGCCAGTCAGGGGCTGATTGCAGCCGCCCATCCCCCGTTTCCAGCCGCCAATCATGAACGAGAGGCTAAGAGAGGTTGATGTCTACAGACACAAATCATAAGGTCTTAATCATCGCAATATAATACAGCACTGCAATATTTATGCATGCCATTAAATCACGACATTGGCACCGAAAAGGCATGCTCTGACTGGAAAGACTATGTGCTGCTTTTAATTAAGAATTTAGCAAGATCACTCTGAGGAGTCCGTTTCACATGGCAAATGTAGAGCATAATGAATATATCAGTTTACTGAGATCAGCTATTTGGTGTTGTCATAGTGGCATGATTATATAGCAGACAAAATTGAATCAGTTTATTGAATTAGAGGCTGTTCTACATGCCACATCTGCCGTGGAGAAAAAGACAGCATATGAAGATTTACATTGGAATTGAGCTTGCTTGCTTGTCGTTATGAACCAACCTTGGATGGGATATTGGACACCAAACCTGTTTACAGTGGCTGAGCACCCAGAAATGTAAAACACAAACACATTTCAGACAGGAAGCGTAGGAACGATGTCCTGCTGTAACAGAGCAGAATTATGCCTCGCTACAGTGTAAATATTACGATTCCAGGACTCTGGAAAACATAACTTAAAGGGATAGTTCACTAAAAAATGAAAATTATGTCATTTACTTATATTCATGTTGTTCCAAAGCAGTTTGACTGACTTTCTTCTGTGCAACATGGAGTTTAGTGCAGAGACTACTTTTATGCTGTTTTTACATATTTTTTGAAGCTTGAAAGCTCCAGTCCCGATAACTGTAGTTGGGGTCAGTACATTTTTTTTTTAAGAAATCAATGCTTTTATTCAGCAAGGATGCTTTAAATTGATCAGATGTGACAGTAAAGACATTTCTAATGTTACAAAAGAGACTGTACTTCAAATAAATGCTGTTCTTTTTAACTTTTTACTCATCAAAGTATCCCGAAAAATATGTATCACAGTTTCCACAAAAATACTGTTTTCAACATTGAAAATAATAATAAAAAAGCTTCTTAAGCACCAAATCAGCATATTAAAATGATTTCAGAAGGATCATGAGACACTAAAGACTGGAGTAATGACTGTTGAAAATTCAGCTTTGCCATCACAGGAATAAATTACATTTTAAACTATATTAAAACAGAAAATATTTATTTTCAATTGTAATAATATTTCACAATATTACTGTTTTCTTTCTGTATTTTTGAGTGAATAAATGCAGCCTCTGTGAGCATGAGACTTTCAAAAACATGAAAATGTCTTAGCAACCAGCAAACAGTGTATATTCTTCAAATTTCAGAAGGACAGAAGAAAGAGAGTCATATAGAAATTGAACAACATGAGGATGAATAAATTATGACATAACTTTCATTTGTGCAAGAACTATCCCTAAGAGTAGACTACAATGCATCTTAAATATTCATCATGCCAAATGACTCAGGAGAGCAGTCATGTGACTTGAGGGGTGCTTTGGAGGGGTTAATTGCAGTTCCTGCATGACACTTGGTAGGAGTTATTTTGTCATTCAAATCCTTCTTCTGATATCTACTCCAGGCCTGAATCAGTTTTATTCACTGTTTTCTGCTGAACTCATGCTGGCTGAGCTCCAAGTGAAGGTCAGGGGTTCTTATATTGCTTTACTGCTATTGTATTTCCAGGGACAGCTAAGAAAATAATAGAGTGGCTTTCTTGTTGACACAGACAGGCCTTTATGTGCCTTTATCGAGTTCTTCAAGCACTTCTGTAGCCCCCATCAGTCCCCAAGACTTACATTCTAATGCTGCATGGCCAAATGATTAAAGGGGCCCGGTCAGGGCACACACAGACACAGAGAAGGATAATGAGACCCAGATGGGCCGGTTCTACAGCCTCTGAATGACCTTAGAGCAAAGAAGCAAGGACGGAGAGAGAAAAGCGCAGCAAGAAAGATTTCAAAACCAAAATGTAAGCTTGAGAGAAATCACACAATTAGCCACAATCATGATCTCACCGAGTCGGAGTTCACAAAGGCGAAGCTGGGGGTCAAGTGGCGGGTGAAGTCGCCTCTTCTTTCTCCAGCAACGCGCTGGGTAGGTGTACATCTGACCTGCTGCCAACCCTGCAATCAGACAGTAGTAGCACGGTTTGAATTGGCTCTCACACATCCTTCATATAAGCACTATTTGGATGGGATTATTTTTGTAGACAATATTTCGGGTGAAATTAATAATGGAGCATATCTGTGATTTCATATACCAGTTTGGAATCTAATGTCTGGATATGGATGTTATGAGATGTCAAGTGCTCTTAGGTCAACACTGAAGAAAATAATAAAACATTTTGATTAAAAAAAATACAGTGACAACAGCAATACTGTGAAATAATATTACAGCTTATAACTTTTCTCTATTTTAATATATTTTAAAATGTTATTTATTAATGTGATGGCAAATTTTTAATTTTCAGTAGTCATTACTTCAAATAATCCTTAAAAACATTTCTTATTTATATCAATGTTGAAAACAGTTGTGCTGCTTAATATTTTTTTTCTGATTATTTGATGAATAGAA
Organism: Tor tambroides; assembly: GCA_021397915.2. Taxonomy (NCBI): domain Eukaryota; kingdom Metazoa; phylum Chordata; class Actinopteri; order Cypriniformes; family Cyprinidae; genus Tor; species Tor tambroides. Next base: position 49,125 of record JAFVLL020013014.1, on the reverse strand, counting down.
AGTTCAAAAGAAAAGCATTTATTTGAAATAGGAGTGTTTCGTGACATAATAAATGTCTTCAATGTCACTTTTGATCAATTTAATGCACCTCTGCTGAATAAAATAATTGTTTTCTTTAAAAAAATTAATCTTACTGATCCCAAACTTTTGAGGGACAGTATATATACATTTTCACTTGCAGGCAACACTCTGAGAGACACAAAACTAGTCTTATCTGGATAGGGCTTTAGACACAAGAACTTGAATAAAACATCTTAAATGAAAACGCTGGCATCAGGGGTTTTCACAGGGTCATTCTCTCTGATTGGCCTGTAACACAAAATCTGTGCAGTTACATAGATTGGCGAGGTACATGGTCTCAGTATTCATCTATCCAGTCTCTTAATGGTAAAACAGAGGAATCGAGAGCAAGAAAAACCCAGAATAAAAAAACATTCAATAAACACTGGTCTACCACAAAGTGTAGGGTGTGTCTATGCTTTTAGTTGCGAGGCACTGACTCTATTTGTGTCCGGTTCTCGGCAGGCATATTGTTCCCTTTGGCAGCTGTATGTCTAGATATTGGCTGTTTTGGTTAGATAATAAGGAAAGGAATGCTGTGGAAAGACTAGAGACATACTTCTGTCCCATTACATTGAATAGTGCAATGCATTGTTTAACATGTTACAAACTTACAATTTCCTAAACACTAGTACGCTGTATAAACACACATCAACACAGTTTGATTGCACTCTCTGTGCCATCAGCTTTAAAATGAAATTCATCAGTCTTTATCGTTAACTCAAGCTGCATTTTAAGTGGATTTTAAAATCGAAGTGTACAGTCGCAAAGTCCCACTTATCCAAATGCCTGTGGTGAGGAAAAAAAACCTGTAGAACGACTGGACATGATGCAGTTTACCAATTTTAAACATTTGGTTAGAGGACTGTGTCTTGAGACGACAGTACCCTACAAACCCCTTCATCCAATTTGTAGTTCACTTAATGCACATGAACACATATGCAATGTAAGTAAAATATTGCTAATATATGCTAGCATGCCACATCTCTTCATTAAAACTCAAGAACCACCGAGACCGGATCAGTCATTGAATTCATAAACAAATCAGTCTTGTTAAAGATTCACTTGAAAAGAACAGACACAAATAGAGTGATTCATTCACTTATACAGTTGTCAATTTAACTTTCGGTCAGTTCCTCACATAAAGTCACTGCATGGTGGGCCACTTATTTATTTATCATTTTAATAAATGTATACAAGTTTTATAATATTATTATATAATAATTATTTTATAATATTATTATATTTGTACAGCTAACAGACTGTGAACAGTCACTGTATAGAAATGACCACTTTTTCGTAAAGATTCTACACAAATATAATATTTTATTTATTTTAAAATAAAATAAAACAAAACAAAATTAAATTAAATTAAATAAAGCATACAAGTTTGTAACAACATGAAGGTAAGTAAATAATGAAATAATTTTCATTTTGGATCAACATCTTATTCAGAATCTTTTTAACGTTATTTTAAAGGTAAATGCAGAACGTGCTACCTGGCCCCCGATGGCGCTTCTCCATCCAAATGTAACAGTTGTTCTGAGCTACGCCCGTCTGAGAGTCCAGGAAGGGCATGCGTACGCTGCGCTCCGCACACAAGCGGGCATTGTAGCTGCGACAGTGCTCAATGGCCTCCCTGTAGAACTGGTCCCCGAGCCTGAGGAAGACACATTTGGTGAGGAACCCTGGTTTTAGCATCAACCATGCCAGTCCATACTAGTGGACCTTCAACTAATAATATAGTATCCAAATACCTCACTGCTGGTTAAACCTCCACACATTAGTCAGACTATGAAGACACTTAGTTTTAAAGATCCTGCTTTGGAAAAGATAGGGCTATTTCTGTTGGCTAATACCACTGCAGATCAATACAGCTTCAAGTGTTTTGTGCTGTTGAGCCTCTGGGTCATGCTTTGTGTTCACAATTCACTTTCCCACTGTGTTATCCATGTCATTCTCTAGGTAGTCAAAAGCCACAGAGATGTGACTACTAACTTCCAAACTGAAAGACAAAAGAGTCACTGGACCTGAGCCAGCCTGCATGGCTTCTCTCCCCATAACCGCCTCCTGTTTCGATTAGATCACTCTTCTCTGGACTAGAGGATACACAGATATGTGAGGAATGCTGGGCTGGACAAAGGGGAGTATTCCAACCCAGCATAGTGACACAAAGAGCCTCAGTGTTTGGAAGGAGCAGGAGAGAAAAAGAGCAGGCAGGTATGAAAAGCAAAGGCCTGAGAAAGACAAATGAGGCAACTCACATTTGATAGCCTATAGTCTACTCCCAAAAGTAGCTTTGAGAATTGAGAACCAGCTCTTATTCAGAACCATTTCCATTAAAATAAACTGTTACCATTCTGGAACATCTGTAAACATGAACAGAAAACAGTTCATGACCCTCATGTCATTCCAAACCTGTATTTCTTTCTTCTGTACAACAGAAGAAGACATTTTGTTTTGGACTAGTGCTGTCACGATATCAAATTTTCACAATTATCCTGGCCAAAAGAATTGACAATAGCTATCTTATTGCGATATCCATAGAAATTCTGTGGGGAAAAAATGCTATTAGTGAAATTTATCTTTAACTTTGTTTATTTTGTGTTTTGTTTTTTTTTGGCCAATGAATCACACTCAAAATATGAGTATATGAAGGCGGAAATATAGTTTGTAACCATAACTATACAAATGCATTAAAAAAAATGCTGTTGATTGGAAATTCATGCAGATTGGTGTGTCTAATGTCTGCTTTTTTTTAAACAGGATTTTAAAAACTCCATCTTTTTTGGAGTGTCAACCAGTTTCCAAATTTCAAATACCAATTTCCAAATTAGTTATTTACAGTATTACTGTATGTGTAGTATTATTAACACAAAATCAATATTTCATATTGAAAATATCACAGTCAATATGCTATATATTGCAACACCCCTATTTTGGACCCCGTTGACTTTCATTATTTCACTGTTTTTGTCCAAACATTCTTAAAAATATCTTTTTTGTGTATGTGTATGTTCCACAGAAGAAATTAAGTCATACAGGTTTAAAATTACATGATGGTGAGTAAATGATGACAGAATTACCAGACTGCCAGAATTGTGACAGATTTTTTTCTCTGTCACACATGCCACACTACACACACACACACACACACACACACATATATATATATATATATATATATATATCAATCAGGGTTTGACATTAAGCATTCTCATGTAGTTGTCCATCAGACAAGTAAATTTGTCATTTACTTGTCCGAGTATAAAAGTTACTTCGGAGAGAAAAAAATTCATTGTAGTTATACAAAACATATAGTATAGTGTTTATAGAGTATATGTAGTAGATTTTTGTGAGCATGTCACATTTAGATAATTTAGTTGGATTTTCCTTTTAAACAAAATAAAGTGAAATCAGTATCAACAAAATTCATATTTGCAATGCAGAGGAAACACAGAAGCTGCATCTGAAGCGGAACAGATATATTTATCCACTGTTTAATGCAGCTCTGAGGGACATGGTATGCTTTAACCTGCAGTTACAAATGAATAAATAATGTTTTGATACATAAAACGTTGAATACTCATATTTGAAATTATTTAAAAATAAAAAAATACTTTAATAAAAAATTAAAAATGCCAGTAGGTGGCATCAAGTCACTGTTAAAAAGTGAGTCATTGCGATTGAACCGAATCATTTAAACGGGTGATTCATTCAGGAACGAAACACCGTCATGTTGCTCAAAGACGCAAAACAGTGCTGTGGCTGTTTGGAACTATTTTTGTTGGCGAAATAGAGCAAAAACAGGCAACATAAGTCTCTTAATATTAACTTCTTGTTTACTGAACTGTTGTATAAAATCACATTTGTAATCATGCTGATTTTGGGAGCAAAAAAAACGGCGCTCGATCTTCGTGTGATATTGTTTAACTATATGAAATTATATAAATATATGCATTTTCTGCCCCCATATCTTGAATTTTCTGATCATTCTTCATGCATTTTAATACTGAATCATGCAATGAAAGAACGCACTCCCGTGCACAAGTCTAACCTAACGTTACTAGACTTCTTTACGTAATGTATGCCTGCACTTTGTAGATGAGTTTTGTTAGATTTTTGCAATATACTGGATACTGTCAAATCGCACATCGTTAAAACCACAATTACGATATTATCACAAATGATATTTATCGCACACCCCTATAACAAAGGCTATATCACAAATAAAGGCAGTTATTATTGTTTTTGGTATTGACATTTTCAAGTTACTTGTCCGATTGGGCAGGTAAATTTCTCCTTAACTTGCCCGTCCAAAACATTCACGTCCCGGACAAGCGTTAATGTAGAGCCCTGAATATATATATATATATATACATACAAAGTACTGTATGCATTTAAGTGAGATAACAATTGCTAGATGAATTTCATTGTTCTGTTGTCTAAACATCATCCATTCATTCTGAAATTATTAGAATAATCATTAATCATTAAATTCCATATGTTTCCCATCTCTACCCGAAAGACACTGACAACAAAAGTACTATCTCCCAAATCAGCTGTTGAATTCTGAATTCTTTTCATCATTCAACTCGAAAACATCCAGATTACATCTACATTTCTTCCTTCCTCTAGCATTCACTATATTCCACTGCACCCTTTTTCCTGGGCTTCCTGTGAGCATTATTTCCCTGAAACGAAATGCCTGTGCTATCAGCTGGAGACTGCAGGAGTCATTATGTAAGTTGCAGTGACAGAGGCCCGCATTAGAGCGCCCACGACCTGCGCGAAAGCCGCTATCACCATAATCATCAACATGCTCCACTGGACTAAACGGCCCTGATGGCTCTCAACTCAAGTTCCCTCTCAGAGTCGATCTATAACTACTTTTCAGCACCTTAAACAAAACCATAACAGCCCCTAGAGATGACAAGTGCTTACCAATGAGCGGCTGATGATGACGGTGTCTATCAGCACCATCTTAAGGAGAGAGCTTGAGTGTGGACACCACGCTTCATACAGCCTCCCCCATACAAAACCTCTACTATAAACATACCATGTGTTCACGGCCTCCTGTATTACACTCGAGGCAAGGACTCTGGTCAACAGAGTGAGGCAGTTATGTAAACAGTTAGACTGGCGTGTTGGAAGACACGTATTCTCTCTGCCACCTCCCTACAGGCATGCATAAAGAGAGCCTCTTGAAGGTTGTTGAGATCTTCACTCTTTTAATGTCGATTAGTTATGGACTGAGGAGAATAGAAGGGATGTGTATTAAATCTGTCACAGTATTTGATTTTCACAACCCTCAAGATCATGAAGCTACTATAGATGATGCATGTTTTACAAGTGTGTGGTCAGGAAACAGAAATGGGACTTGGTCGAGTTAAAATCCTTTAACTCTGAAAGTGAATGGTTAAATCTGGGCTTCTTACAGTCTTTGTGAGCTCACCAAAATTGTGGGATGGTATGACACTGGAATGTTTTAGAGTAAACATTCAGCTAGATGTCATAACAAGGCATTATGGATTTCAATTCTTCTGTAAGCAGAGAGGTTTTTAAAGATATGTAGACCGGTGCAAAACATCTATAATGCATGATGAATGGAAAAAGAAACAGCACATACCTTAACTTTGCACAAATTATGTTGTTAATTATTAAAGAAGTCAATCAAATGAATGAAATCACAAAACAAATATTATTGAATTATTAAAAAAAAGAAAGAGAGAGATTTTTTTGATTATTAATTCTAAAATATTATTATAAAATATTAAGTGTTTGATGCATAAAATGTGAAACTTTTTTATTATTTTTGCATTTTGACAAAATAACATTTAATAATCAAACTGCAACAATGAAAATACGATCATCTTTATTTTTATAATTACTGATATAATAATAATCATTTGATTCAATCATTTGTTCTTGTTATTTATGTATAATTTCAATTCTTTATATTTAATACTCAATAAAATATTTAATAATAAATTATCATTATAAAATGATCATTATTATTATTAAAAAGAACTGTTATTTTGTTTTTTAATTTCAATACAGTAATAATTAAAAAAAATATACTTAACAAAAACATTATCTTATTTTTATTAATAATAATATTAACTATTATTGTATTTCTTGTTGTTTTATTCTTGTATGTTATTACTTTCATATTTGTATATTTATTACCTATAAATTAGAGTTATAAATTATTACTTATTTTAGAGTATTTCTAAAATTAGTTTAAATATATATATATATATATATATATATATATATATATACATATATATATATATATTAGTGCTGTCAAACGATTAATCGCATCCAAAATAAAGTTTTTGTTTATATATGTATGTGTGCTGTGCAAATTTATTGTGTATATATAAATACACACACATGCATGTGTATATTTAAGAAAAATGTTATGTTTTTATATTAAATGTATGTATATATATAATATAAATTATATGAATGTAAATATATACATGTAAATACATGTAAATATTTTTAAAATATTTGCTGTATGTGTGTGTCTTTATATATACATAATAAATATACACAGTGCACACACATATACTATGTAAACAAAAACTTTTATTTTGGATGCGATTAATCGTTTGACAGCACTAATATATATATATATATATATATATATATATATACATATATATTACAAAAAAATTATCAAGATTGTTGTTGTTACTATATATTATAAAATATAAATAATAATAATGATAATGCTTCTTACTTGAGAATAAACTGATTGTTAGACCTAATATCCGATTTAGAAGAAAAATATATTTACATTTACATTTATGCATTTATCCTTTACAGAAACTTTACTCTTTGAGCTACAAGAGGGCTAAAAAACAGAAGAATATATAGGAATAAATAGGGAAAATACACTGCTGACCGAAAAGCAGCAGACAATATGTTCTCATTGAGAGGTAGAGCAAAGAAAATTAGCTGCAGACTAAACATTTATTCAGTTTTCACACATCCAACTGAAATGCATTTGTAAACAAGCGTTTTTCTATCAGCTTGTTTCAGCCTCTATGAAAACTGTAAATGAACCTTCTGCGCTGAGCCATGTGCTTTGTGCCTGGGCTGCTCTTAGGAAATTAATACCTATTCTTTATTCAACAGAGCAGAGCTGCGGCTCATTCACAGTTTTGTGTGTAACTCAGAGGCTGGAGGCCCCTTTACTCAGTCAGCGTCTATATTCATATTACTTGAACAACAGGGGTGTCTCCTTTGTGTCTCAAAAGAACATAGCCACACTTCGTAAGGATGTAGAAGATGTCTTTCATATTCAAATGACCCCTTTAGTTTGATTTAATCCGAATGGTCTCTCTAAGGACAGGTGTCCATGAATAATCATTGGCTTAGGTAGGCGTTGCTCAGAGAATTGTTGTTTGTTTTCAAATACATATGCATACCGTCGTGATAATCAGCACTGCATTTCAATTAGACACGTGCTTTGTAAACCGGCTCTCCAAATGTGATTAAGCTTTCATTAGTTAACAGGCCAGCACAGAGACGTCTTGTCTCGAAGCACTTCCTAAGGAAGCTTTTCATCAGTGCAAATAAACAAGATCTGCTTTCCTTGAAATGATCATATGGCTTCCTTGTTCAAATCACCTACTCATTCACAAATCTCACTACAAATGCTTCATCATAAGTCCAGATTTCCAGATGAAGTGCGCCATTTTTTATGTTAAACACAGCAACATTTGGCTCAACCAATGGCGCTAATTTGGAGGCGGGGCTTTCTATGATGATCTGTTTGCTGCGTCACCTCTACGCCTCTTCAAAACCTCTCACTTTAAAGTAAACCCCCTCTCCAAACAGAATAAGCATTTTAAGTGATTGTATGGGTATTTTAAAATAGTCTGTGGTGCACCAGAGGATAGGGAGGTGCTGATATGAATAGGGATTTGCCCTCCACAGTGTATAGTGAGAAGAGAGAGAGTGATCCATCACAGTCAGGCTCCTTTCTGTGTGTCTATGGGGAGATGAAGAGGCTGAAAACAGAAGCTGTAGTCTCCCTCTCTCTTCCTCTCTCTCTCTGAACACCCAGGGCACTGAGTGCACCACATTCACTACATTCACTCATTACATGCCTGTTAATCCAATTGACCATTAATTACTGGGGCTACGTTTGCCATACCAAAAAGCACTGATCCTCTACAACAGAATTTAGCCACTTAACAAAGCAGCTTCAATTAATTTTAATCATCAGTTGCAGGTTTAATTTTTAATGGCATATAAACTGTACCCAGACTATTTTTACAATTATCAGCAGACATTGGAGATTTTTAATTTATTATTATTCATATGTTAAAGGGATAGTTCATCCAAAAATGAAAATTCTGTCATTAATTACTCACCTTCACGTCATTCCAAACCCGTAAGACCTTTGTTTGTCTTTGGAGCACAAATTAAGATATTTTTGATGAAATCCGAGAGCTTTCTGACCCTCCATAGACAGCAACGCAACTGACACTTTCAAGGCCCAGACAGGTAGTAAGGATATCATTAAAATAGTCCATGTGGCATCAGTGGTTCAACCGTAATATTACGAAGCTACGAGAATACTTTTTGTGTGCAAAGAAAAATAACAACTTTATTCAACAATTCTTCTCTGACAAATGTCTTACAGGTTTGGAATGACATGGGGGTGAGTAATTAATGACAGAATTTTCATTTTTGGGTGATCCCTTTAATATTGGAAATATATACTTTTCAAAAGTTTGGTCGATAAGATTTTGTAAGATTTTGTAATGAAGTCCCTTGAATGAAGTTGAATTGAAAACAGTTGTGCTGCTTAATATTTTTGTGGAACCCGTGATACATTTTTTCAGGATTCTTTGATGAATAAAAAGCTCAAAAGAGCAGCATATATTTGACACTGATTTTTTTTGGTAACAGTGTAGAAATCATTACTGTCACTTTTGATCAGTTTAATGCATCCCTACTGAATAAATGTATTATTACGTTTTTTTCTTAACCTTACTGACCCCAAACTTGAATTGTAGTTTATTATATTGGTTTTCAATGTTCTAATAAACTCCTATCCCTACTCATAAGGCAAATCGTAGTTAAACAAACCTGAATCTTATACTCACCCACCTTTTCTTATAGTAATTCACATGCAAGTTGTACCAAGAAAATGTAATTTTACAATTTATTATGAATCTGTGAAATCATGTATGACCGTAATGGAAATGCAATGCCTAATTCAGCTCTGCTCTGAACCTCTTTAATCAGTCTTGAAGAGTTTGAAGCAAATCTAGGCTGTGAGGAAGCTAAACATAGGTGCCCCATCAGACCGCTGTGCTTTCATGATATCGCTCACATTCTGAGAGAAACCCCTCAGCAGTGAATAAAGAAAGGGCCTTGAGCAAGAGAGAGAGGCCAGAAGAGCTTGAAGAAGTCCTGAAGTGTGCAGTTGTCAGCCTTGTTAGCAAATATTTAGCATCTTTATTTTAAAAAAAGAAAAGAAAAAAGGTGATATAGAGGTCTAGACTGTTTGCAAATGGATTATGGAATGGAATGAAGAGAAGCATGTAAAATATGCTTTCCTTTCAGTTTATTATTTTATGTCTATTCTTTTTTTTTTTTTTTGTAAGCCATATTATTTCAGCTGACTAAAAACATGCACGGCATATACAAAAAGAAACAAATGCTAAACAGGAAAAGGGTAGAGTAATGGAGTCTATCCCAGCACAAACCCCTGTTCCTAGACACACAAAGACCTAGGGCTCAACGGAGTTTGTAGTGCAGTTGTAATTCGAAAGTGAAATGCATCTAGACAGACGAAGATGGGGGGAGGGGAGCATGCTACTGCAAGCGCCTTAACCTAAACCCCACATATTCACCCCCTCAACACCCCCTCAATTTATATGAGACGAAACGAACGCAAACCACCTGACCCCGCTCTCCAGACACTAATGAATGAATAGACTAAATGCTGTTGAGCACAGTATATATGACTGCTCCTTGGTAGAAAACAACACTTGTATTTAACGGCGGTGGGAAGTAATCTCATTCACAATGAACAAGCAACCAGACAAGAAACACATTAATTGCCTGGGCAACATAATGAGATTTACAGAGGAAGAAAAAAAAGCATAGCCAAAACAGCCAAATTATACCAGCAACAGTCTTTGTTAAGCAAATCCAACATTCACAGATTCCTCCATAACACAATAAGGGAAAATGCTTGCTGTTTTATAGCAAAGTATTTAGAATAATAGCACTGGGAAGAGGGCAAAAACATAAAAGTGTGCTCAGAGAGGTGTATACGGCTCCTTTTCCTGCTCCCGGTGACCCCCTGATGTCTTTTTGGTGGGATGGGAGGAGAGCTTTATGTCCCTGATCTGGAGCAGATGGGGCTCCGTCTCTTGCCCACTGACATCTCTGCAGCTAGTCATCGGAACAGATGGGTACTGAGGGATCCTGGGATATTGCTAATCTGCTCCACCACAGCATTTAGTGATGGTGCATCCCCCTCAGTGTACACACTTACATCGACAAATCAGCTTGAGTTTGAATGGAAATGAATCACTAAAGTAACTATGATTTAGGCTGGTATGAATCCAAGGGTGTAATGCAACTTTTTTTTTTTTTCTTTTTTTTTTTTGAGGAGGCACCAGATGCAATCCTAGCTCAATCATTTGCAAGATAAGACATGACCAAAGAAAAGAAACACTTTTGTAAATAATGTAGTTACTCATGTTATGCGGTATAGTCATGCAATACACACACATATAATACACATGTTATAAAACATGACTAGATATTGCATATATAACATATGTGTAACATATATTATATAGCTAAGTATTTTCTTTCTTTGTAAATGCCTGCAAAACTACAAACTACAATTAGTGTCAAGCTTAATGATTATTAGACATAACACTGGAGGTAAATCCTTTCTTTCTCCATAAAATATTTAAAACCAATTCCTACAAAGTTTCACAATGTATTGACAAATGCCAGTAATAAGGGCAACCCCTTCTGACCTCTTCTTAAAGCTGTAATAAATGTAATGTAATAGAACCTGGAATTCTGTCACATGCACTTCAACAGGACAGTGAATTCCATTGTTATTCATCATTTATCTCTTGACTTCATGATTGTTATCCTGTTTTTTATGTTACTATAATCATCACAAATAAAACGGCGTTAATTCACCAGACTCGACACAAATATCAATGCGTATTTTAAACAATATCCAATGTAATGTTTACTATCACGCGGGTGTACAAAAACTAAAGAGCTTGATACAACTGAAAGCTGTATGTGCGTTAGAGAAAGTTATCTAATTAATTTTTATGGAAAATGAACCTTATTTCCTATTTTACTCGCTCTGCAACTTGCCACTTTCAAATTCTCAATGTGTATGTGACAGGGTCTGTCAGTTCTCCATAGGCCACAGCGGGGAAATTATTCGATGCCTTCTTATAGGCATTTTTAAAACTTTAATGCAGCCGAAACATATAATCAATTTACTTCACCACGTTGCATATGAATCTTTAAATGATTATTTTACGTTATAAGTTGTTTAGCGTGACATACTGCACGCTCGTGTAGTCATATGACAGCTCATCCCGGCAGATTTCACATATGGACAAGGCTTTATCTAGGTGTCCTGCAAAGAAGTCAACGGAGTCTGTAACGTTACACTCTCAAAGCATTGCATCCGAAATAATGCTGCACTAACACTGACCATCAGAGGCTGAATGCTGAGACACACATATTGTATATTTGCAGAATGAATATCCGAACACAACGCTTCTAATATATTTACATATGTATATATACATTTCACACCCACACAAAGACAAACTACATGGATTAAACAGTTATTCGTTTGGGACAGAATTCCTTGAAATACAAAATGCACGGTCCATACGGTCCTATTTCGAGACTCGATTTGCACCCACGCTCTAAATCACGCGGAATACAGCACACTTTCGAAAACGAGCGAAAATAATGTTTATAATTACTTACGCTTTCAGCGGATTCTGAATGACAGTCGCCATTTTGCCACACTGTAACCCAATATTCCAAATCTCTGAGTTCTTTGGGAACCTTGTGAAAGAAAAACAGCCAATACGGACCTCAGTGTCCGGCAGTCTGGCCAATACAACACTAGGAATCAGAATCTGGGCGTGGCTTCCGAGAGCTGTCAAAATTATAAAAATTATTTCAACATCTTTACTTAGACTATTTGCTTGGCAAGTTGAAGAGATAAAGTAACTCTATTTATGAAATCTCTATTTATGAAATGTTGTTTTACATTCAGGAACAGAATAAGAGCCTCCTGTAGCCTTTATAAAAATAACACATCTGTCAGTTTTAACTAGATTTTTATTTTAATTATATTTTTACAGTTTGCTACATAATTGTGCTTGGTGATTTGTATAGGGCCTATTTTAAATATAAAATGTAATATGATTCATTAGCAATATTATATATGATAATATAAGTAACAATGTAAATAAAAAATGTACATGTTTGTATATTTTGTCTATATTGTTTTTTTATCTGTTTTTCTTTTAAACATAAATACATAAAACGATCATAATTAAAAGACATTTGCATCGTGCTAATTATAATTATTTATATTTTTATTCATTCCTTTGGCTTCGTGTATGTTTCTGTATGTCAACGAGACAGCCCCTGACGTGATTGACAGCTCATTGTCCAGTCACATTATTTCAATATCGCAAAGTCTCAGGGTTCCACCAATGAACAGTAAGGAGGCGGGAATTCCCGGTGTCATGAGGAAATCATATTTCCAAACAGGAAGAAGTCAGCACGAGTGCATGTTTATCAGGTAAGTTTATTATGACTCTCCTTTTTACATAAAGTTTACAAGTTGTTTCAGCGATTAATAAATATATTAACGTGCGTTCTCTTCTGCAAGAGTAACCGTTAACATAACTGAACGAGCCACGTGCGTGTTCATAATAGTAGTCTTAGCATGTTAGCTCCTTGTTCAGCTCCGTAACAAATCAGTGTTTTTCATCACTTCTCAGTTTCTTAATAATGCTCCAAAAAGTTTAGGTTTTCCTTTATATGTGCTGAAACCAAAAATATATACACAAATTTCTCTCTTCATTTAAATATGAAGGCAATAATCTGTTTTGAGATTTACTGGCATGACTCCTGAGAAGTAGAAATGAAGCGGGGGAACTGGCGATCGAGTGGCAGGGACCGTCACCGACAGCACAATCAGTCACAGTGGCGGAGCAGACACCGTTCAGCCCACGATGAGCAGGAATATAGGTAACTAACACAGACAGACTCTATCATTTTTCACCTAAACGCTCCTTTAAATGAAGGTGATGTCATTTATTCGCCCTAATGTTGTTGCAAACCTGTTTGAGTTCTTCTGTGGAACACAAAAGGTGATGTCAAACAGAATGAATGCCTCAGTAATATTCACTTTCATTGGATGGACAAAAGATGCAGTCAAAGTGAATGCTGTCATTCTGCATAACATCTTTTGTGTTCCACAAAAGAAACTCGTACAGGTTGGAAACAACATGAGGGTGAGTCATTTTTAAGTAAACAATCCCTTTAATATGTGTGTTGCATTCCAAATCAGCACATGTGTTAATACTAAAGTATTTAGACCTAGAGTCAGCGGTTTTGGCAGTTCAGTTCTTTCCAGTCAAATTTTAGTTGGATTATTTTCAGCTAGACTTGTATTTAACATTATATTAGCCATTAACATTAGTCCTCTTTCTAGTTCTGACAGCGCAGCAGGTGATGCAGGTTCATCCTCAGCATCCTCATCTGCACCAGGTGAACTTTTACTTGCATTATCTCCCTTCACTTCTTTTTGTCTTGTCAGTCCAAAATGGTTCACTTAACCATTAACCATTAATGTTTATAGAGTTGCCAGGCTTCTACTTTGACCCAGAGAAAAACCGCTACTTTCGTTTGTTGCCTGGACACAACAACTGTAACCCTCTGACAAAAGAAGGGCTCCAGAAAAAGGAAGAGGAGAAAAAGAGATCAGCGCTGCTGGCAGAGGATGATGGTCCTAGGAAGGTGAGTTAGGGAATTACTGAATATGTTGTCTAGCTATATGTAAATGTAGTTTATATGGACATTCCTCACTGCTTGTATCGCATTTTTGCACTAAATTCCAAATGTAAAGTTCTTTGAGAGAAATCGATGGAGTTGTTGGATGGGTTTTGTCTGTAATAAATCATTGTATTGAGATGTGCAGGTGATTCACTTTCTCCTTGTTTCTCCCTTATATGTTCAGAAAGCTCCCAGGACTGGGATGAATTCTGCATTGCTGTTAAAGAAGAGACATCTGGGTCTGCTGCCCCCAAGCTCCTATTCTAGGTATGACATAAAATATCTTATGGATGCAACTTTTTTTTTTTTTTTTTTTTGTTCCAGAAAGTACTTTACCAAGAAAAAAAATTGGATCTTAAAAAGAATTTGATTCCAAGGGTGTTCTCATTTTGCAGGCTGATCCATGAAGTGAAAGTCAGCGGGATGCAACGTCACAGGCTGGATGTGCAGAGCTCCAACTCCACCAGCCCAAACACCGATAACTTCCATCTTATTGTTGTAAGCCTCTCACTTAATGGAAAAACTTGAAACTTGATTTCTAAGGCAACTCAGTCCATTTAAATGTGTTCTCAGTGGAAAAACAGCATGTTATGCTGAGGACAGGCAACTTGAGAACAGTTAAACCATTTGTGGGTTACTCTTTGTTTTCATGGAAATGGATTGCTGGCAGGTGTTACTGGAGGTTTTAGCCTCCAGTTGTCTGTTCTTTGAAAAACTAGCAGAAGGAAGATTAAGTTTTGGCAGTGATTGTGGTTGCAGTCTGACTGTGTTTTCCTTTTTTTTTCTGGATGCATCTTATTAGGCAGATTCGGCTTGTGAGCGAGTCTTCACAGTAAACGATGTGTCACACGGAGGCTGCAAGTACGGCATTATGAATTTCCATGGCTGCAGAAAAGGCTCTCTGTCGGTGGAGATGTGCGATAACCTTTATTTTACTAACCGCAAGGTAACCTGGGGAATTTAAAATGAATTCCTTTCACCAAAAATAAGATGTTTTATAGTACTGAAAACTATTTCCTTTTAATTTTGTTTCAGGTGAACTCTGTATGCTGGGCATCTGTAACACATACAGACTCACATGTTCTGTATCCTTCATTTTAGAAGTCTTCAATTATTTTTGTGCTTGTTTTGAAACTGTAGATCTGTGTGGTTGTTTTACTAAATAAAAACTAATGGGGTGTCAGTTTTCAGGAGTTTTCATAATCAGTGGCCAATAAAATAAATGATCAATTAATTGTTAACATTACCACAAAACAGATGTGGAGGTGAATTAGGAAGACTTTAAACACTATATGTTTATGATATACAATTATTGGCATTGGTTAATAATGTCTTAATTTTAATACATTTAGTCTTTCTTCATTCAGATTTCGCTCTGTTAATTGTAAAATACTTCTATGAATGTAGGTCAAATAATATCTCTTAGTTTGAATAAAGTGCGTAAACTGTATCATTACAATAGGAGCATACCTGCATATTTACTCTATTAATGACAATTAATCCATCACCAAATTGTCACAAACATCACTTATCGATGAGGAAGTGTTTCTTGACAAGTCTTTTCAGGTTGTGTTTGGTGGGCATTTCTCAGACCCCAGGCTGTGTCAGCTTATTACCTGCTTCTCTTTTCAGCAACTTCAATCCAGGTACAAACCTTTTTTCCTTTTGGGTCTCCCACATTTTTAAATTAAAAACACTTTTTATTTGTTTTCCCTTTATTGAACTGAAATGACTTTTTTCATCAGATCAACCAGGGATGCTGTGCAGTTTTAAGATCTCCACAGCTTGGTCATGTGCATGGTGCCTCAACCCACAGGCTGATAAAACCTTCAGCACTGGTAAGTTTTTGTATGTGTTTCTACAATATGCTGTTGGAATGAAAATTATGCCCACCTTGGCTACATTTATTTGACAGTAATACAGTAAAACCAGTAATAATGCATTATCACAATTTACTGTTTATATATATATATATATATATAATTGTTTATATTTATTTATTTATTTATTTATTTTTGTATACCTAGGCCTTTCTCGACGAGTGATTGTGACGGATGCTGTGACTGGACGCAGAGCGACATACCTCGCTGGCAGTGATGTTCTAGCTCAACAGTTTGCCCTAAGGGTGAGAAAAGAACAATGATTTTTCATCTCAAGCAACTTTGAAGTCGTGGCCATGGTGCAGGGGTAGTGCACATTCTTGTGGTTTGAGTCTAACCTGCATCATGTCTGTCACCTCCTACTTTCTAGCCCCTTTCAATTTTACTATAATTTAAGGTGCTGTCATTTTTACCTAATTAAAATGTTGTACAGAAATTAATGATTTGTGTATTGCTGCATCCATACCACTAAATTTGAGAGAACAAGTCCAAGTTGACAACACACGTGAAAAAAGAGTGCACCTTTTGAAATGCGTAACCAATTTAAATACAAAGTTCAAGTACAATTATATTTTAAAAATCATTTATCAAAGGGATAGTTCACCCAAAAATGAAAATTCTGTCATTAATTACTCACCCTCATGTCTTTTCAAACCAGAAAGGTAGTAAGGATAATTTTTATGTGCAAAGAAAATAAAAATAATGACTTATTCAACAATGTCTTCTCTTCTGTGTCAGTCTTCAAAGCGCATTCACGAGAGTAGCACGACATCTGCATCTGGTGCTGCTGACGCTCTTAACAATAACATTCTGCAGGGGAAAGCTTTTGTAAATTTTATTAATTTATTCGTTTTTTGCTTTATGCATGTGTGCAAAGATATATGTCTGACACTTTGTGCCATGTGCCTCATATTTTAGGCTCCCGTGCTGTTCAACGGCTGTCGCTCAGGAGAGATCTTCAGCATTGACCTGCGTCAGCGTGACAGGGGTCGCAGTCACGGTTGGAAGACCAGCCGCTTCTTCCAGGAGTCAGCCATCACCTCGGTCCAACTGTTACAGGATGAGAACTACCTCCTCGCTGCTGACATGCTGGGCAAGGTCTGTCTACGATAAACAACTAAAATGACCACAGACCATCATGCTATTAATAACAATTTAGAGCTTTGAATTATTAATTAATTTTTATTCTCTCTTCATATTGTTGCCGAACAGATAAAGCTGTGGGACATCCGTGTCAAGCGGTCCGTCAAACAGTATGAAGGACACCACAATGAATACGCGTACTTACCCATACATGTCAATGAGCCAGAAGGACTGCTGCTTGCTGGTATATCTTTTTTTTTATTTAAACCATAGTTTCAGTTCAGTTCTAACGCAACGCTTGTAACACGTCTCATTGTGTGCCATTTGCAGTGGGTCAGGACTGCTACACCCGGCTCTGGAGTCTCCATGACAGCCGTCTTCTCAGGACGATCCCCTCACCTCACCCTGCAGGGAAAGACTCAATCCCAAATGTGGTGTTTTCCTCCCAACTGGGTGGTAGTAGAGGACTTCCTGGACTCCTTATGGCTGTCCGTCATGATCTGTACTACTACTCTTACAACAAAGACTATCAGGATGGACTAACACTGGAGGGTCAGTGCTAACAATTACCATCTAAAAACACAGGCTGCTGTGTGGTAAATACATCATTGTTACTGTCTTACTGACCAAAATGTTGCCATTTTACCATTTGCCTTTAGTTTTTCTTTTTTAGTAATATTCTAGATTAGACTGTGATGGATTCAGAATACTACTTGTCCGTTATATCATCAATAGATTGATTTTTGGAAAAGCTTATTAAATATATCTAAATATAGTCACTTGAAATATACCTCCTAAACGTGCAATTTCATGTTATGTTTGTTTGTTTTTTGGGAAATATTTTACTTGAAATATGCTGGAACTTTTTGTAACAAAAGAGGGGAAAACATTCTTCTATGTTCAAAATAAATCCAAACTTTGTTTATCTGTATCTTTAGTTCAAATCCCAACATGAATTTAATGTTTTATCTGTTTTTGTCCATACAATGAAAAACCCCACTGAATTTCATTTTATGGACAAATAAAAAAAATAAAAAAGTCCCTTTAAGTACAAATATGCATTTACACATTTTTACATTTTAAGCCACACTCTTAGAGGTACTCAAGTTTAATTTAATTAGCATACAAGGTGCAAAGAACATAAAATGATATTCATGTTTCTTATGTCTGTGTCAGTCATCTTCGGTCATCCACACAATGCCTCACGGAGTCTACAATAACCTGATTCTACATAATGAGTGTTTGTTTGGCCAAGAAAACAGTTTAAATGACAGTGATCATAACACATAACTGGGGCTAAAGAAGAGCAACTACCATATGATAACATGAGATTTATGTGGATTGGCATCTCTTTTGACATAATGTAGAGCCACATTATTTGTGTGGTTTGATCATGGCTTTGTGTTAAAAGTCACTATGCAGTTTGATTCGGCAACAGTGGTAGTGAATCATTAAAAAGGTCCGTTTTTAAAAACGTCAAACAAAAACATCCTGCTTGAGTACACACATTTAAAATAAATGATAAAGAAGTCTTTAAATTATGCTGAACAACATCTGAGTTTTGCATGATCATGCCAGATCTGTTTCATAACAGGCAGCAAATAATAGAGACAAATAGAAATTAATCTAAAATCTACACTAGGGTTTCTTGGAGTGTAATGGAATGCAAAACAATATGGACAATCTTGCGTTTTAAACAGGTGAAAGCAAATGAATCTTTCCTTAAACTGAAAATTGAACAACACAACAGGACGGTAAACAATATTACTAATATTTGTGCACCAGCTTATGTATCATGTAGAGGCCATATGTTAGCTGCCTTTACCCACAGGAAGGCCCATATGGATCTGCAGCCACAGAAATGGAATGGACTTAATTCATATTGTGCACCTTTGTTTAACACTTTTTCTCCCTACCATGTTTAAACCCATTCTGCAGATTTTCCTGAAAATGCTCATTCCAACGTTCCATCTGGGCCTGCCCACAGGTAACGTATTGCATGGTAGACAAAGGATAGTCGAGGGTTTGACATACATTTATTTTCCTGCTGGATTTAACCTTTAAAAGAAGAAAATATGTAGGCCATTACATATATTAAACTGTGAACAGCTTATGTAGAGCTGAGGAGCATGATGTGAATGAAGCGTTGGGACAAAAAGCAGAGATGTTCCTCTCAAACAATCACTCATTGGATTCATTGGTTCGAGAGCAGCGCTTTGTCCCTCCCAACCCGTCCTGAAGGGCTGTGGCCACATACGGGGGTGTCTTATAATGCGGAGTGATGTTCGGTTCTGCTAGAGCTCTCCAGATTTCTGGTTGCAGGTGATGCACACCCGCACAGGATGGTCCCAACCCCTGGAGGGCACGGCCCGGCGATCAGGAGAGCAGTCGTTACATACTCCTTGTCCACATGCACGGCAGTGATGAATAGAGAGACGGATGTTAAACTCACGCTGGCACTGGTGGCAGCAACGGATGTCTTGGTCAGGGACCCAATATGCTGGACGGGCGGCATCTTTTACCAGACCTAGTAAATGAATTTGATCATTTATATACGCTTACAACTATGATTATTTCGACACACTGTAAAGCACACAATTTGCATTGTAAAAAGCGCTATATAACTAATGGTGAGTTGAGAGTAGTATGTATTAATTCACACCAATATTTTTCCAAAAATCCACATTCAAACCAAAATAGCCGACTTCTTGTTGGTCGTAGCTAATGAGTGTAAATTAGATAGTTGTCCGGCTTGATAAGAACAATATATGTACCGAGTTTGGCGACTGTAGGAAAAACTAACCCCCCAACTTTTGTCAAAAGGTGGCGCTATAGAGTACCTGCTCAACGCCCATTTATGAGCTTTTGCCAGTGTCTAACTATCATAAATACTGATGTGTGTGTTGAGTTGCATGGAATTCTAAGCATATTAAGTGCCTCAAAAATACAGGAAACAAAAGTTAAAGTTTGACATGTTGCCATGGCAACAGTAATTAAAACATCAAGGACCCCTTTGCAGATTCTCATTGGCCGTGTTTTGACATTATTCTGATGAAGTCTGAAGGAAATCGAGTAAAAATAAGATGATGAATTCAAAGCATTTTGAAAATGACACGTCCTGCTGCCAGTTGTTGTGCATTTATATTAGTAGTATCATATAATGTCATGTAAACTTTTTTCTATGCTCTTAGAGGAGTGAAGAACTTACCAAGAGGGATGTCTATAGCAGTGACTACTGCTCCTAATGTGTTCTGAACAGCTTCTCCCACCTTCCTGGCGATCAGAGTCCCACCTTGCTCCTCTTCCAGTGCTGCATCCAGTAGTTCTGTGTGAGGTGTAAATCATGCATTGTTCTTTTTTTTTTTTTTTTTTTTTTTTAAACAGTATTTAGCAAGGCATTATTTAAGATATTAATGATCTCTTTGATTTGCATCATTGCACGGTAGATTCTGAAAAAACTTTTCACTTTTTAGCGTAATTCTTTTAGTTTTGAAATTATTACAAAATGCACTATGAGAAATTATATTACACAGTACTACTCTACAGTACAGTACTACTAAAAGTTTGGTACCAGAAAGATTTAAGAATTTTATTGAGCATTAGGATAGTTCACCCAAAAATGAAAATTAAGTCATGATTTACTGACCCTGATGTTGTTTTAATGCCATATTCCCTTCTTTCACTTAGAAGTGACAGTAAAGAAGCTAATAATGTTTCAAAAGATTTCTATTTCAAATAAACATTCTTTTGAACTTTCTTTTCATCCAAGACTTTGTCAAACTGTTTTCAACATGGATAATAATGTTTTTTGAGCAGCAAATAAGCATATAGGGCCAGATTTACTAACAGCTTGCGTCAGCTCAAACCATCTTTTGGTGTTAAAATAGTACTGTCAGGATTTACTAAAGACGTGCAGTGAAGCATTAGCGCTGAAAAGGTGTGAAGACAGTTATTTTTGCACCTGACCTTACTGAATATGCATTTGTAGGAGCTTACCTTTTAGATGCAAAATTTATGGGAGGAGAGTATTAAAATGAATCACGCAATGCGATTTACTAACATTTGCGCTCATCAAATTACTGGTATTTGCGTCCCAAAAAAAGCATGTCTTAAAGCAGGCGCTAATTTGCGCTGCTCTTGGTAGATTGCGCTGGTCATTATGGAAATGATTGGGCTGTGTCTGTGTTCTTTAATGTGTGCATTGTCAGTAAATCACACGCAGAATTTTTCAATCCCATCAGCGCTTTTATTGAAATTACGCTCTAACACTAATTTGCCCTGTTTAGTAAATCTGGCCCATGGTTTCTAAAGGATTATGTGACACTAAAGTCTGTAATGGCTGCTGAAAATTCAGTTTTGCATCAATAATTTTAATATATTAAAATAAAATGTCATCTAAAAATATTTTAAATTGTAATATTTCACAATATTACTTTATTACTGTATTTAGAATCAAATAATGCAGCATTGGTAAGCATAAGACACTTTAGACAAAAAAAAAAGATTTTTACAGACCGCAAATTTATGTGTGTGTATATACATCTTCTGGGATACCTTCTGGGATTCCTCTGTTTTGAAAGCAGGCATCACAGACTCGCACAGGCGCCAGGCCCCAGCCTCTCTCAGGGACTGGCCGTGTCTTAGAGGAGCAACCATCACAGAAACCATCTCCACAGGCTCGACAGTGGTGCTTTGTATCATTATCTTGGAATTCCACTCCACAGTTTTTACATCTCTGGAAAAAGTTTCAGTGTTTTAGTGAAGACTTCTCTTCATTAAAAAGCCACATTAAAATTGCCTAGCATTAAAACTCACAATGATGAGAGAATTAGGCTTCCAGTAAGCAGGGGCAATCTGGTCTGTTAACCAGGCAGTGACGGCTTTGGCAGGCTTGACGCTTAGCTCTGAAACAGACTGAGCCATATA
>JAFVLL020013014.1:0-26720 GCA_021397915.2 Tor tambroides | reverse complement strand
GGCTTCCAGTAAGCAGGGGCAATCTGGTCTGTTAACCAGGCAGTGACGGCTTTGGCAGGCTTGACGCTTAGCTCTGAAACAGACTGAGCCATATAGTTCACACCATCCAGCAGCCTCTGCGCAGCGTTGTTGTTGTCTTTCAGGAATCCGTCGGACTGAGACGTAAATGTGAAAGTAAACAAAGCTTGTTCTTTTTGCTATTTAAATATTGATACGTGGGATAAACAGCAGATTACTCTCACCCCTGGCCAGACATGCTGGATCTCAGTCCGAACCACTGTATCAACAGGGTCCTGGTTTCCATACCAGTATTGCCTACTTCTATAGATCACTGAACAGTTTGGACACTCAATCACATATCTGCAAAGGAAAAAGCCCAACTTAGTTCTGCACGTCTAAGTGAATGCATCTTGTACGAATATAATTCAATAACATGACTCACCCGGACCAGGCGTATATGGCCAAGCCAAACCATGGTGAGTCAGAGGATGCCGTCGTCTTTGGAACCACAATCACCTCTTTGCCACTCTCATAACAAGCCTGGAATAGCAGGTTTACACACATAATGTCAGACCTGGGCAGTCACAGAGCATTTGTCACAGTCAGGTCATGTGTTTCATTGTTTATGTCTTACCTTGCAGGTATAGATGCGATTATCATAGTGGACTGAATAGCGGCAGCGGTGTTTGGCCTCATGCGCCACACCCTCTCGTAGGTGATTCATGCTGTTTTTACAGCCTGAGCTAAAAAAAAAAAAAAAAAAACACCACAAAGTATTAGAATTACATTTGTTTAAAATGTAATTCAGAACAGGCTTTAGGAGGGTGTAAATGCAAGGAATTTTCCACCTGCATTACAAGAGTCAAAACTAGTATAGTCAAACGTATAATTACTAGTTTAGCCACCTTACTGGAGCCATACAAATAACTCCTTTGAACCGGTTCTTTTAAATGATTCTACCATTTAGTTCTCAGAAAATGACTCAATTGTAAAAATAGAACTTTCTTGGGAGTTGAAAATATTCATTTTACATGCTTAAATGTTGCTCAGGGACGCTTTAGAGCATTGTCTCTCTATTTTTTATTTTTGAATGATCAAGAGAATAGGCCCACATGAAATCTGGAAATGCAGAATTTAAATTCAAATTTGAACATAGAAGGCTCTAAAGTTCTTTGGCTAATTAAATCAAACTTATTATTATTACCATATTTCATTTAATTTTTTTTCTCAAAATCAGCATAAAGTTTCCATAAAAACAGTCACAGATTCCATATGAATCTTTGAACCAAATTGCTAAAATGACACTGTTATTTAAAACCAATTAAAAATTTGGGGTCAGTAAGATATTTTTTTAAAGAAATGAATACTTTTATTCAGCAAGGATGCATTAAATTGATTAAAAGTGAAAGTTGGAGTAATGGCTGCTGAAGATTTAGCTTTGCCATCACAGAAATAAATTACATTTTAAAATATACTATAATAAAGTCATTTTAAATTGTAATCATATCACAATATTACTGTTTGTACTGTATTTTTAATTAAATAAAAACAGCTTTGGCGAACTTAAGAGGCTACATACAAAAACTTTTTTTTTTTTAATTCATACCGCCCCCGAACTCTTGAACAGCAGAGAGTATGTTCTTCTGAGTGTTGCTTTAAAAATGTGAAACAGATTTTAAATCAGTACTGGAGTGATTCCTGATATGTGATGACTTACCCACAGCTGAGGCAGATGCTGGAGCAGGTAAAGTATTCATCTGGAAAAAAAGAGTTGCTTGCCAGATGCTCGTCAGGAATCTCTCCACTGAAGCACTCACTCAAAGCCTGGAGAACAAGAGCTTGATCAGCCACACAAACTACTGTACATTAAAATTGATATCTAGAAATAGCACAAATGTCCTTTGGAATATGTCAAGGCCAGAGCTTAAGATTTGTAAATAGTCATGTGACAAAAACAGGCCACTTCAGCAGATAAAAAAAGGAATGTTTTTAGAGAAAAGTTGAGAACATTTCAAACCAACTCTTCCACCCTTTCACATCATTGATGAGCTAAAAGTGTTGAGATTATCAACGAAAAAAAAAAAAAAATTACCTGCAAGGCTTTATAGATGACACCGGCAGACCGTGGAGATCGTGTAGTGTTGTTGTCTAACTGCTGCTCCACGCTGCGCAGCAGACCGCTGAAGTCAGTCGGGGGGTTGTGGGTTCGAGTGCCCCGGTACTGAATAGAGCTGAATGCTTCCGGAAAGAGGCCAAGCTTTCTGAAACGTTCCTGAAGAAGCCGCTCGGCAGATTCTGATGGCTTGTCTACAGTGTGTGCAAAAGAGAAGTATTATGCTTTTATTATTTCGCTTGCCTTATCTTTCAGTGTCATTCCTAACTTATTATTGTTGGGTAAGAAGTACAGCAAAGTAGAAAACATCCAAAACTGACCTGAGCCCAATAACTTGGTGTGGACTGTCTCATGGAAGATTATAACAGCAGGACCCAAAGTCGAAAGGGGCACATCCAAACCACAGCGTGCAGTTGTGGCTTTCAGCTCCTTTGTGAAATGTTTTAGATACGCATCTGATGCATCTCCAAGAAACTTGAAAAGATCATCATGTAGCCGGTCAGCATGTGTCCGATAGATGACCAGATCAGAGACTGCAAGCACCTTCAGGAGGAGGCGGGTTCGCTGTCCTTGGTTAGTTCCTGCCCCCAGGAGTCCCTCTGTGTCAACAACCACCACTCTATGGACAGGGTCCAATGCTCCCCACACCCCAACGGTGCAGGATTCCTGGGTTGGAGATGTCTTGAAAACTTCACGACCCAAAAAGAAAGTGTGATTGAGAGTGTGGGATTTGCCTTCTCCAGTATTGCCGAAAATGGACACCACCTTCAAGAGCTCCTCGGGCCTGCAGCCTAATTTCCTCACAAACTCCTCCTCATCCTTCAACTGTTCAGGTTGTGGAAATGAACATATTGCTTAATGTGTTACATTTCACCTCACTCAATATCAGACATTTTCCTTGTATCACGGGTTTTTATTATTATTATTATTATTATTATTGTTTATTTTGCATAAAACATTTGCATAAAATCAAAATGTTGTGCTCAAAAACTTAATTTTGAGACAAAATTTGATAATTTGCCATTTTCTTCCAATAAGTAGTTCTAAAGTAAGAAAAGTATTGGCTTTGCCTGTCACAATGCAATGTACAGGCTAAAAGCTGGTCTGGAACAACATAATTGAGTGGAGTGGAACGGAGCGACAGTAAGTTCCCTTCCAGCTCAAGGCGTTCTGTGATCATTCCACTCCAAAGCCACTCTATGTTTTTCACTTTCCACTCCGCCTGACTAGTTGAGAAAATTCCAAATTTGGAAAATCAAAAAAGCAATCCTGTCATTATTTTCAAATACAATATTTTAAAAATATATTTATAACGACTTCTTTTTAGCATTTCATATTTTATCATAAATTAAAATATAGGAAATGTGATATATAGGGGGGACAAAAATCACACAAATCCATTGCCATTTGCAAGATCCATTTCTGATTTTCCAAAAAAAAAGAGGGTCTAGCTCAGGAGTGTCAAACTCAGTTCCTGGAGGGCCGCAGCCCTACTCCACCACACATATCATGTACTTTTCAAATAAGCCTGAAGGACTTGATTAGCTTGGATCGGGTGTGTTTAATTAGGGTTGAAGCTAAATTCTGCAGGCCTGTGGCCCTCCAGGAACTGAGTTTGACACCCCTGGTCTAGCTTTATTCAATTAGCTTCATTATGAGTACCCATTTAACGCCACTCAGCCAATCAAATTTGAGGACCAGAACTAACTTGTATAACAGGAGTGGGGAACATTAATCCTGGAGGGCCTGTGTCCCTGCAGAGTTTAGCTCCAACCCTAATAAAACACACCTGAACAAGCTAATCAAGGTCTAAAGGATACAGGTAGGGTTTTTTTTTCTTCAGGGTTGGAGCTAAACTCTGCAGGACAATGGCCCTCCAGGATCAACGTTCCCCACCCCTGTTGTATAAAATGGAAAACAGGTGTAAAGTTCAAAAGTTACACAAGCTGACTTACTTGCATATCTTCCTTTTCATCCACTACAAGAAAGCTGGTGACTTGCTCCAGTTTAGCTTTCAACGCATCCAGCAGTTCATCTCCAGTGCTGCAGTTCTTCTCCGCGGGTTTCGAGGGCGGGTAGACGGTGAGAGGGTGCTTTCTTTTACTGACCCCGCTGTGAGTCCGTTTCTGACAGTCCAAACACAGGTTGATTTTACAACCCTGACAGCGGACCACTGCTCTCAGGCGACCCCCGTTCGGAACGCCCCCGTCCCCTTTACATGAATCGCAGTAGGGTACGTGGCCAGGTGAGATTCGGATCCTGTCGTGGTTTCTCATGCGCTCCTGACGGTGGAGCTCCAGCTCGCAGCGGACGCACTGCAGGCTGCCGCATTCGTCGCACTCGAAGGCGGCCTCGTCGGAGCCACCGCAGGCGTAACTCTCCTGACAGACCAGGACGCCGTTCACCCCCTTCTCCACCGACAAGCCCTGACTGCTCATTATACGTCTAAATATAACCGAGGTAGCGAACCGAACGGAAGAGACCGAATTTAAAGTATTAAATACCTTAGTAAATCTTGATTAGTTGTTCCTCAAAGTTGCACCAACTACAGCAGAGACCAACCTAAATGTACAATCAACAAGAGAGATAAGATACAATGTGTCAAATATACTGCACTTGCGATCTTAAACAAAATATCTTACTCGATTGCCTTGAATATCATTGGAATTCGAAATGTGATGTCAAATTATGACACTGGCTTAAAATCAAATA
Source organism: Tor tambroides (assembly GCA_021397915.2). Classification (NCBI taxonomy): domain Eukaryota; kingdom Metazoa; phylum Chordata; class Actinopteri; order Cypriniformes; family Cyprinidae; genus Tor; species Tor tambroides. The sequence goes on along the minus strand of JAFVLL020013014.1, from coordinate 21,895 downwards.
TTCAATATGAACTATAAATAGACAGTTGACATCCGTATAGCACTGGCACTAGGTCAGACTTGTCTAGCTTTCTGGTTGATTTTTAAAGTGATTAAGCAGTCTAAAGTGTCTAAACTCACAAACTACAAGCAACAACAATCGACATGTATTTATTGGCAGATGTAAACACTAAGAAAACAGCTACATTCGGGTGGTGTTATCGTCCTGGGCTTTATTACTCAAGCTAGCTAAGCTTAGCATACGTGTCTGTAAAAACACCTCCAATTTCAAAGACAAGTACTAGGGGATTAGAAATATGACTAATGCAGCTGAATTAATAATTGTTTAGTATCGTACAGACTGTCCTTAAAGTATGTTCACCCAACCCAGCTTTGACCGAACAAAACAAGCTGATTTCGAGCCAGAATCACACCGCAGTTTACATCAAACAAGCTACTACATTCCCTGAAACATCGCACACGACAACGACCCTTTGATAAACACAAATTAATAAGCCGGTTGATGTCAAGATAACTGTTTTTCCCCACCAGCTTGTAAAATGATTCCCCTCCCCGGTAGATTCGGGTGAATGTTGTTGCCAGGTCAGATCAGCTGATCGGCTTGTTTTCACTGGAGCGGAAGTCGAAGGTTACCAGCCGCAAAGCCAGATGGGAAACGGAGTCCATTCTATGGTAGGATGTGGCAGGAAAGTTGAGCTGGGCAGAGGTCAACAGCTATATGATTTCAAAAACAAGATGGTGCAAGAGGAACATCCTTGGGAACATATGAGGGGACAGAATAACTTCCCATTGGGCATTCCTGTCTGAAAAAGAAATTTGCTTAATTTTATGTGCACTACTTAGTGTACTTCAAATCTTAAAATTGTTTTAAACTGTACCTGCAGATAATATTAATGAAATTGTTACTGGACACTTTCATGTTTTTTTTTAACACAAACTTTTAAAAAGTGCACTTTATAATGTCAAAGTATTTTGAAAGCACATTTTAACTTATTTAATGTTTTGATGTGCTTTAAAGAAGTACACTTAATATATAAACGAAGTACTTGATTAAAAGTTTTAACTGTCATTTAATGTTAAATGTAAAGTTTAAGCCATTAGACTTTCATTTCATTGTAAATGGTAGCCTGTACAATTTAGTTCACACTTATCTGTCAAAGTAGGCTATATTGTTTTAAAGAATATTATTTCTGTAACATGTACTCTTTTTAAAAAGCTTATGCTTTTCCCAGGGAAAGCAAGAGCTCATAAAAATGTAAAACTGTAACTTGAATGCAATGTAAGTCGCTTTGGATAAAAGCGTCTGCTAAATGCATAAATGTAAATGTAAAAAAGTATCCTAAAGTTTAAAGTCCCTTGTGTTCATTTTCACAAAGATTATGCTGTTAAGTCACTTATCACTAGTAAACACAAATTATATGGACTATATTCAGACAACATTTAATGTAGTAATGACAGCAAAAATCTGAAGGACAGACATTTAGACCATTCTAAACAATATACTGTCTTGAAAATTTGACATGATATAGAACCTGTATGCAGAATTGTGCAATACACATTTTGATTATTTTTTTAAACATGCATTTTAAATAAATGGCCGATATCCAGGTACACAACAGTAGCAACAACCCACTGAACTGACTGTCTGGCCCTCATTTTATTCACGTAAAATTAAATAGGCCTTTCTATCCTGAAAAAGGTCAACTAGAACAAATTCTTAGTTTTCACACCCCAGTCCACTAGGTGGCGGGAAAACACTTTTCTATTAGTGTTTCAACGCCATACCCCATAAGAAGAAGATTCTACTGTTTGTTGTCAAATGACTGTCAAAGAAAAGCTATTTAATCCTAAATCTTTATTCATATAATGTTCTGACTGTGATCATCATGGCCGAGGAAGAGTTCACAGACATAAATGGCAACTCGATTTCTTTAGACTGCCAAACTCACTCTGCTTTCTGCAGAGAGTTTACTGTCACCTCACCGAAACTGTCCTTGCGCAAGGTGATGGTCTACACCTGCTTCGTTTGGTTATTTGCTTATGCTGTATTTTTCTTCACCGAGGTAAGAACATCTGATACTGCAAGAATATGAGCGCTCGTAAGCTTATGTTCCAATACTAAAATGAGATTATTCCACTACTAATGACTTTTTTAAATGTCTAGAACACGACTGTCCTGTCGAGTGCCATCATCCTCACTCTGGCTGGGATGATGATTCATATTCACTTTGTGAAGGTGGACCATGAGACCCTTCTCATAATTGGTTCCCTCGGTGTCCAGCTCTCTTCATCTTATGCATCTGGACGAGAAAGTACGATATTCATTGAGATGAACAAGCTGAAAGACATTGTGATCAACGAGGCTGTTTATATGGTAAACATGCCGTTTTCTCCAGTGACTTTTGTGCATGATTGACATTGTGATCTAGAAATAGCCAAATAATCACCCTTGTATGTTTCCACCTCAGCACAGCATTATGTACTATCTGTGCATTCTGATAAAGGACCCAGCAGATCCCGAGACAGTGACCAGTGTTGTCCCTCTTTTCCTGGTATGAAGCAGCTGTTGTTGAATTGCAAAAGCAAGATTATAGAAATCTTTGGCATGTCAGTCTGTAAATTAACACGTTGCATTCTTCCGGCAGAGTTCAAAGCCTCGGCTGAATTGTTTGGTTCAAGTGTACAGGAGCTGTCAAGAGATTCTTGCACAGTCCAGATAACGAAGAGGTAATGATTCATGTTATGCTTCATACTATACATGTTTTACATAATTGACATTTCTGTGTCTATAAATATTTTATGGCTCTATTTCTTTTACTCTACAGACAGAGTCTGTCTTTGAAACAGGATAAAGATTGGAAATCCCAAGAATGAACCATAAGTGTATTGTTAGTAGTTTTTGTATTGTCACAAACACTACATTTTTCTGTTACATGTAGTGGTTTGTTAGATACATGTTGCATCCATCCACAAACTTACTGGGTCCTTTATTTAAAAGAAGAAAAAATTATAATCAGACATTTTATATTTGTTAGTGCTTTTAATATTTTTCATATAAAGTAGGTACACTCCTGATTTTGATATTTACAGTTTGTAGTATAGGTTTTAAATTTTCTATATTAATATTGCAGTGAATATAGCTGATTATTTTTCCTTCTGATTCTGACCTTTATTAGCCACTAGAGGGATATGTGTGCCAATTTTTGGTAACTGGAACTATATCAGTTTGTTATATTAATAATTTCCTGTTATACTCTTTTAATTGTATGACACATTAAGTAGTCATTGTATTAGTAATTTTTTTTCCTATTTAAAAATCAAAGTGAAAACATGAACAATAAAACTGTTTTAATGTTATAATACTAATTTACTCGATACATAGATTTTGTTTTTCTCTTTTTTTTTTTTTTTTTTTTTTTTTTTTTTTTTTTTTTTTTTTTTTAAATCTTTAAGTATAGAGAATCAGTGCATCATTCAGCTTTTAAAGTAGGTCTCTTTTTTGGCCACCATTGTTGTGGGTCATTTGAGGGATTATGCTAATCCATCTCATTTACTTTTTGGTGGGTCAGCATATAACTGTGTTCCTGCTTTTGTCAGGATGTCGAGCAGAATTCACTGTAAGTTTATCTGAGCTCAGCATCACAAAGCTTCTGAGTTACTTAAGTGATGAATGTTCTTTAAAAATGAAGTAGTTGAATTAACTTATTTTGTTGATTTTCTGAATTACATTTAAATTTTATAAATGGGAAGTGGAAATGTATATTGTGGTGGTCTGTACCAAGTAGATGCTTTCTAGAGGTCAGACAACAGAAGGCAAGTGAAGCTTTCCTGCAATATCAGTTTCACAGTATTTCTGGTGCACAGCTGTTGTGAACATCCATCACACTATAGCTCTTACTGTGGTTTTGTGGAACACAAAACTTTTGTTGTTGATGTGTTTATCTTTACTTAGGATTCTGCTAACCTTTACATATTCTGAGGAAGTGTTTTACATGTCACCTCTGTATTTAAACATTCTGCAAGTTCCTTATAGGAACTCGCTGCCTGTTGCATAGACACGTGTAAGAGTTGTCATTCAAGTATACCTGTTTGGGGAAAAGGAAAGAGAAACCACCCATTTGTTTATTTGTTCATGCTGCTTTGTATTTACACACAGTGAATCATTCCCTTCACTTTTAAGAGCAACTGTCAGCAATGATTAAGAACACACATTCCCCTTGTTTTTAAATGAATATACTGGGTTCAGTACAAGTTAAATGATGGCAAATCTGTCATTGTTGATTACCAAAGGAAATTAGTTTGAATATTTTCCACTTTTTCCTAAAACAAATACTTAATTTGGGTTACAATGAGGCACTTTTTAATAGTATAACCATAAGATTCAACAATATTTATGTTAACATGGTTTTAGTTTGAAAAATTCAAAATGTTTTCATATATTTTAAAGTGTAATTTATTCCTGTGATGGCAAACCTGAGATTTCAGCAGCCATTACTCCAGTTGTTTGTGGTATATCCTTCAGAAATCATTCTAATGCTGATTTGCTGTTCAGGGAACATTTATTATCAATACTGAAAACAGTTTTGTGGAAACTTTTTTTTTTTTTTTTTTTTTTTTCAGGATTTTTTCCAGGATTCTCTTATGAATAGAAATTTAAAAGAACAGCATTTGAAAGAGAAGTCTTTACTGTCACTTTTGATCAGTTTAATGCATCCTTGCTAAACAGAAGTATTAATTTCTTCAAAACTGCTAACCCCAAACTTTTGAAATGGTACAAAAGTTACAGCTTTGTTCCCACGTCAGTGTAAAATGACCATAAGAATTACAAGAACAGTTTTACAGCTCAAGTGCTACACATTTTAACAGAAGAAATGATGTAAGTGATTTTATAAAATGTCTTTATGAAGTTTGAAAACAAGCTTTTTGAAATTCCTTTTAAATCGTCCAAAAATTGTCCCCTTTTGCTTATTTTGTAATTGCCTCAGCATTGTTACAAATGCTTTTGATTGAGCTTAACTCATATTGAAGTGATGTTTGAGCCCGAATAGAACCTAAAGGTCAGAGTTCAGAGACCTTGTTGTTATTCAAATACACTTTCCCATGTAGCATTGCTTCATTCCCCTCTGACCATTTGGAATGACCATTCCCATAAAGGCTGTGAAAACAACTCAGGGGTTTGAAATGATCCTGTTAAGTTGCTGTGAAGATGCTCCTGACAGGATAATCATCCCTCCCGGAGGTGCGAACCTCCCAGGAACTCTGCTCGGGGGGTGTCAGTGGGGGTTAGACCGTCCTACACCCTCCAGCCACCCAACAGAGCACATCATAAACAAGCCATCCACCATCAGCACTTTTCCAATGAATTCAACTCAGTATACAATAAAATATCAGTGTGTTTAGCTGCTCGGATTGACATGTTTACACTGCGCCCTCCAGACCCAGTTAATTGGCGTTAACCACGGTTTATATTGTTGTGTATACATAAACACTCCAGAGACACGTGAGCTCCCTTGGTTTATAAACTAAAGTACTCAAGTGATAAAACTTGGCGTTTTCAGCACAAGTGGGAGGATGCCTCTTGAAGGGCTCTGTTTTGGGCTTTTTTCACGCAAATGATAGGGTTCTTTGGATTATTAAAACACTAAGAAAAAAGGTTCTTTTAAGAACTGTTCACTGATAGGTTCTTTAGGGATCCTAAAATGGTTCCTTTATGGCATCGCTGGGAAAACCCGCTTTTAGATCCTTGTTTTTAAGAGTATATTCAAACCGAGACCCCTCGTGAGCGGATTTAACAGCTACATCTGATTGCCTGAAGGATGGGCTGTTTTTGGAGGGAAAAACAGTTGTGTGGGAAGGGTGCAAGGACCCCGCTGTGATGGGAGTTCCCCTCCTGACACTACTTTGCCTCCCTGTGCACTTTTTCTATGTGCTAAGGTGTAACATTCACAGGCCATGAGGCAACACAAAAACACCCTAGTGATAGAGTATGGACCGCTGCAGCGATTCCCCTCTCAGTTGTAATCTTCTTGTCACTGGCCACCATTTTTTTTTTTCTGTATGCAGTTGCTAACTCATGGGTTGGGCATACTTATGTTACCGGGAAGCTACATAAACCCTCCCTAAACTGTGTTTGTGTGCCTTTTGTATTGTGTAATAATAACATATGCAAATAGTGCTGAGTAATTCAATGCAGAAAATCTCCCTACATCTGCTTCAGTTATTGACTTCAGATATGCAAATATATCAAATATTAACTGAAGTAAATCAGGATATAAAAACAATTTGAGGGCATTATAAAGGCTTTGAAAAAGGAGAAGGCTCGATAGTTTTACCCAGGAAGCTATACTGCTGTGCTTTTTCAATGCTCTCCATCCCCCATACCTCTCTGAATAACAAAACTGTTACTGGAACTTCAACCAGAAAACCCACCCCTTCAGCCTCAAGTTTTCATTTGAATCTTGGCTCAAAACTCTTCAGCTTCTCTTGATAAACATGTGCAGAAACGTAGGACAGGTGCTGTGGATATGCATCTTTTGTCACCTGAACTGTCTTATCGGAATTCGGCAGCGTCTTTTGCCTTGCCTTGCAATTTATTTCTTAAAGTAGCCTGTTATAAAATGTCTTTTTAGGTACTCAAGCTCTCTCTCTTTTTCCTGAGGTTGTTTTGGACTGCAGTTTCAATCTGCCTCCCTGTGAACCTTCACCTAGAAATATCCACCTTAAATTAATTTCTCAAGTTTGCTACTGCCAAGCCCCTGAGAATGGCAGAGAGGGAATAAACAATTTTTGTGGTAGTATACAGCACTGAAGCTGAAATGTGACTCTGTTAACTCATTATAATAAAACGAAAATAACAATAGTTGTATTGACATCATTTTCTTTAAAATCCACACCCTGGAAGTTATTGTAAATAATCTGTTGGGAATGCATTATTGAGGTCAAATGTGAGAACCAATAAATAAAATACTTTTAAAATTGTCAATTAAAAAAAATACGTGTATGTGTGTGTGTGTGTTTAATTTAACTTTGAAGTAGTGAACTTTCTATTCATCAAAGAATCCTGAAAAAAAGTATCATGGTTTGAATAAAATATTAAGCTAATAAATATTAAGTTTATTACACACAAAATCACCATATTTTAGTGATTTCTGAAAGATAATGTGACACTAAAGTCTGGAGTAATGGCTGCTGAAAATTCAGCTTTGCCATCACAGGAATAAATTGCATTTTAAAATATATAAAAATATAAAATTGTGGAAACACTTTATTTTAAGGTCTCTTAACCAGTTGCTTATTAGCATGCATATTATTAGAATATTAGCCATTTATTAGTAGTAATTAAGCACATATTAATGGCTTATAATGACTTATTCTACATCCCTAATCCTACCCAATACCTAAACTTAACAACTACCTTACTAACTATTAATAAGCAGCAAATTAAGAATTTATTGAGGGAAAAGTAGTAAATAGTGAATAAGCGTTCCCTATTCTAAAGTGTTGCCAAAATTGTTATTTTAAATTATAATCTTATTTTACAATATTACCGTTTTTACTGTATGAAATAAATGTAGCGTTGGTGAGCATACGAGGCTTCTTTCAAAAACATAAATCTTATGGAGCCCAAACTTTTAAACAGTAGTGTGTCATTACAGGTTTATCATACATTGTCAGATGTCATTAAAATGACCCCTATGGCATTTACAGTACCTTCTTTTTTGAAAGGCACTTTTGTAGTTAAAAAACAAAAATTGCAGCAATGTCATTTCCTCGAGGATTAATCTGAGGGCCTCAGTTTCATTGGAGCTTAATCATCTATAAATCTCATTGTCTAAGTCTGTGGAAGCGGATGTTGATGTGTTAACCCAGCTCTCTGCTCAAATTACCTCACCAGCAGTTAGCTGATCTGAAGGCTGGGCCGATAGATGTTCTTCCAGTCAAACCGGCTCTTTTGACTCGGTGGCTTTTAAGATGAGAGGTGAGAGAGAGTGAACTTGTAAAGCCGGTCAGGTGAGCGTTCGCTTTGTTAACAAATCTTAAGCCTCGTGCAGACTTCGTTTTAAATTATCCGTTTACCTCTTATCAATGACCTTTGGTCTGGATATACTTTATACTTACATTAAGAGCCACAGTATGTGTTTCCATAGCTGGGTTAAATTCAACATTTGTAGGGCTGGATAATGCTGATCATCCACTCATTTGCGGAAGTTATCTTCAAACAATTAAAGAGGAAATGCATGTGTTGTGACATCATGCTAACAAAAATTTTATCTTCAATGTCAAAGGAACACTGTTATCATCTTTTTTTCAAGACTGGCTAGTTTGGGTATATTGGTGCTTCCAAATAATCCACGTCAGTGTCTTTTCCCATCATTATAACAATCAAAAATATGTAAAGCTTCTTCAAAAAATCCTATTCTTTCAGAATTAGTAAGCAAGAACCAGTCAAGTTTAAACATTTGGTAGATGTCATTGGAAGCACAGCTGACCCACATGCCAGTCCTGCATGCATTGCATTCTTACAGTAATACTACGATTAGAGCTGACAAATGATAACACTGATGTCTGAACTGTCACAGATCATTCTTACAAAGGATTATATGGCTCTTGTAAGCTTCCTTTTCTTAGCTCAATGTCAAGAACTTGATCTGACTTTGTCTCGTAGCAGTGTTCAGCAGGAGCGCCTTTCTATCTTTCTTTAACTACTAAAAATAGCCAAGCTGTCACTTCACTAATGAAAAATGTAATAAAGCAAAAAAAAAAAATATTGACAATGTTGACAAGACGTTTCTGTTTGTGTTTGTTGGAGGAATACAAGGCAATTTCCCCAAACATTTTTGTCTGGACAATGTCTTTTGTACATATGTTCCTGGTTCGTTTGGTGTTGTGAACTATATTTAAGATGACTGAAATAAACTGCCAATCTATGAAACCATAATATCTGTCAGCCAATCAGAATCAAGCATTCTAGAGTGCTGTGGTATCCTTGCAACATGAAATTAAGCTATTTTCTGTGACTGTGTGAGACTTCTGATTCATTAGCTGCTTTTGGTAATTAACTACAAGAATAACAAAGTGCAGTACTATTTGTGTTATAAACCAGTGGTTTTATGATAAAGGTGATAAATTAAGGAGATAATTCACCCAAAAGTGAAAATTCTGTCATTCATTACTCACCCTCATGTTGTTCCAAACCTGTAAGCCCTTCGTTCATCTTCGGAACAAAAATTGAGATATTTTTGTGAAATCCGAGAGCTTTCTGACATTTCCATAGACAGCAACGCAACTGACACGTTCAAGGCCCAGAAACATAGAAAGAACATTGTTAAATAGTCCATGTGACATCAGTGGGTCAACTGTAATTTTATGAAGCTATGAGAATACTTTTTGTGCTCAAAGAAAACAAAAATAAGGTCACATGCACAACGACACCATACACATGCAATCGTACTGTCACGAAGACTGACACGGAAGAGAAGAAATTGTTGAATAAAGTCGTTATTTTTGTTTTCTTTGCTCACAAAAATATTCTCGTATAGCTTTATAAAATTAGGGTTTAACCACTGATGTCACATGGGCTATTTTAACGATATCTTTACTACATTTCTGGGCCTTGAAAGTGTCAGTTGTGTTACTATGGAGGGTCCGAAAGCTCTTGGATTTCATCAAAAATATCTTAATTTGTGTTCAGAAGATGAACGAATGAGCTTGGAACGACATGAGGGTGAGTAATTAATGACAGAATTTTCATTTTGTGGTGAACTATCCCTTTAAAATAGCATAATAACTAATAGTACTTTGCAATATAACGGACTGCTTTTGTACAGCTAAACTAGCTGCTGGCATTGGAACCCTGGCACATTCAAGTTAAAAATGACTGTGCCAACTCTTAAGATAAAAGGTGGATAACAAGGATGTAATGTAGAATACAGTGCAGCTATTTGAAAATAAAGCATTCCCCATTGCGTTTGTAGAGGTTTCTAATGTGGAATGGTGATTGAGGGACAGTGATGGTGTTCTCATCAGCCTATGTTCTTGTTACTCAACAAGCCTTAGCAAGCTTGTGAGAATTCATGCGACTTGATGCACCATTGGTAAATATGTTCTGATGTCAGCTTGTCCTCTCTTTCGGTACTGGCTCGGGTGGTTGAGAAATGTGGGATACTGTCGGTTGTTGTTATCATCTTGTCCTTACTTGCAGTTGCGCCACTCAGTTGGCTCGTGAGGCTGCACCCCCACCCCTACATGCAAAGTGTGAGAAAGGCACCGCCTCCTGATTCTCACCCGTGATGGACCTATCATAATTAATTCACTTATCTTTACAGAGGCATCTCATCATTACAATAAAGCTATTGATGTTTCTGAAACTTTATATTGGCTGTTTGTGTTGCCAGTTTGTCTTGAAGTACGAATGTGTCTATGACTCGTTTCAAAATGTAAGGAGTTTCTAAGCTTCTTAACTGAAATGAAGTGACCAATTTTGATTGCTCTGAAGCAAACTGAACAGAAGACTTGACTCACATTTGCTGCAACCTTAGTGAAGCGATTCTCTAATAAGCCTAAAAGCCCAAAAATTACATTTAAATTTTTTAGAAAATACTTTCAAAATATTAATCTAATTATATGCTTTGGTATTTTTTTTCCTGGATCTTTTGCTGTTGTACAAAGCTCTTTAAATAACTTAAATTAAATAAAGTCATATGGAACTGCAATATCTGTCAGCCAATCAAACTGAATCATTCTAGAGCACTGTTGTAGCCACCTTATTTTGCAACATGAAACTTAGCTGTTTTCTGTGAATGTCCAACTGACTTCTCTGATTCATTTTATATTTATATATATATATATAACATACAGTGATAGACATTATGAAATAATGAATGGAAATCAAAATACAGCAAAGTGAAATGTCAGCATGTAACATTGTCTCATGTGACAAGATTGTATCTTTGTGTTTATGTTGACCAAGATGGACCTTTTGTGGGTGAAACTAAGCAGATCGTTGCTCAATGGGTTTCAAAAGGTCAAACTATAACGTGGACAAGAGTGACACGTCAATGGCATAAGAGCCATGCAATTGATTTAGATCATTGGTCAAAATGATACCATCACATTGAACAGTCCAATCAAGGCTTATATCAAATCTTTGAAGTCATTATCAGCTCATCAGTCTTGTGAAAGAGGGCCAATTTGAGGCTCAGGAGTGATTTCTTTGAAGACGGACATTTGTAATCCACTGAAAGACATGAACTTTGCAGCTGATGAACTGTCAGTCTCTAATGAGGCAATCCATTATGTACATGTTATCAAGCATTCAGTGTTCACAAGATCACATGACTACTTACCAGTTAACTGTCAATACAGCCAGCAGTTCTGTCATACAGTACATGTGTGAGAACTGAAACCATAACAGCTTATAAGCCACACACCCGAAACTGTGGATGAATCAAATAAACTTGACAGTGAGTGTGGGAGTGTATAACGTTACTGCCTACAGGCAGTTCGGCAGACAACAGCTGTGAGACAAGCACAAGCCCTCAAGCTGTCACTATTTATTTTCCCCTTGCTCCAGGGATATTTTCCACAACAATATTTGCTATCTAATTATAAAGGTTCACTTAATTTCTTAATTTATAGTTAAAAGCATCGCGTTTAACTAATTACATGAAGACAGTTTATTAGTGTCAATTTGTAAAGCTAACAAGGATTTGTTCAGTACAACCCCAATTCCAGAGAAGTTGGGACATTTTTGTAAAGTGCAATAAAATCAAGAATCTGTGATTTGTTCAATTCTCTTGAACTTTTTTAATTGACAAAAGTACAAAGAAAAGATTTCCAAAGTTTTCACTGACCAACGTAAATGTATTTTGTAAATATGAACAAATTTTGTTTTTTGACGGCTGCAACACATTCCAAAAAAAGTCGGGACAGAGGCAAAATAAAAGTGAAAAGGTTATAGAATATCCACGTTAAACTGTTTTGAAACAGTTCACAGTAAGCAGGTGAATTGGTAATAGGTCAAGGTATCATGTTTGGGTATAAATGGAGCATCTCAGTCTTTGCAAGCAAAGCTGGATCATAGCATTTCGAGTTCTCAGTCCCAAAGACCAAAGGGACCATCCAGACTTTCATTACCGACAGAAGCAAAAGCAAACATCTGTCATGGTATGGGGGGTGCAAAGAGCATGGGTGACTGGCATATGTGCGAAGGTACTATTGACATGGAGGCATATACTGGGATTGTACAGAGACATATACTGCCATCAGGATGATGTCTTTCATGGGAAGTCCATGGTTATTAGATCAAGACAATGCCAGCTCTCATTCTGCATGTGCTACAGCAGCGTGGTTTCACAGATACAGAGTGAATGTGCTAGGCTGGCCAGCAGATCTGTCTCCTGTTGAAAATGTATGGCTCATCATCAAAAGGAGGATCAGACAACAACAATCACACACTGCTGAGCTTCTGAAGTCTTGTATCAAGCGAGATTGGACAAAAATTTTGCTTGCAGAACTTTAACAATTAGCATCCTCAATTCCTAAACAATTAAACATTGTAATTAAAAGGGCCGTTGATGTGACACAGTGTTAAACACGCCTCTATCCCAACTTTTTTTGGAGAGTGTTGCAGCCATCACAATCAAAATTTGTTCATATTTACAAAATACATTTTGTGAAAACAGTCAGTGAAAACTTTGGAAATCTTTTCTTTGTACTTTTGTCAATTAAATAAAAGTTAAAGAGAATGAACAAATCACAGATTCTTGATTTTATTGCATTTTACAAAATATCCCAACTTCTCTGGAATTGGGGTTGTATGTAAAGAAAGTTTGAATACATGAATACTAAAATGACAATCAATAAATAAATAAATAAATAAAAATTAATAAATTAATAAATAAAAAGTATTTTTTGCTTATTTTTATTTATTTTTTAATGCACCAGTTTTACTCATAGTTAGTTCTAGGAAGGTAATGTAAAAACGTAAAATCATTTTCATCAATTGAATTAAAACTGAAATGAAATAAAATATAAATAGAAAAAATTAGATAAAAACTTAAATTTTATGAAAATTAGAAATTTTGCATTGACAACAAGTGAAGTTGAAGTACTATAATTACTAAAACTAATATATATATATATATATATATATATATATATATATATTACATATACACTCTAAAGAATGCTGAGTTAAATACAACCCAGTGCTGGGTTACTGCCCAGAAGGTTGGGTTAAACATTTAACCCAACTGTTGGTTGAAAACAACCCAGCATGTGTTCTGTCCAATATTTACCCAGCGCTGGGTTGTATTTAACCCAGCATTTTTTTAGAGTGTATGTATATATATATATATATATATATATAAAGGTGTTTTATTATTTTTCTAAATTATTGTACTGGCATTTTTTTAATGATAAATTGGTCAAATAAATCTCATGAACAAGAGCCATATCTAAGGAACACAATATCATAAAAACTTTAGACTAAAACTATTAAAATCATTTTCATCAGTTGAAATAAAAATGAAATGAAATAAAATATAAAAATACAAATTTTGCATTGACAACTAGGAAAGCTGAAGTACTATAATTACTAAAATTGAAATAAATTAAAGCTAAATAAAAATATTTTTTCAAAAAAAAATCAAAATGACTATCAAAATGATTAAAACAAACTAAAATGTAATTAAAAATAGAAATTATAAAAATAAAAGATAAATAAAAATATTTAGAAATACCCTAGCAACTGTTTAGCAACATGCTATAAATCTCTCAAACACCCTGGCAAAAACAGCTAGCATAAGTTATTCAATGGTTGATAAAATGCAAAACTCTAATAAGTGTTTTAAAGAATGAGGTAAATATCATTTAGAAAGCAAAATTTGTAAGATTCAAATCAAAACAAGCCGCAAATAAGTCCCAAAGGCCTATGCATCATCTTGTCTGTGAATCAGCCTCTAGCAATAACAGTAATGGGTGATTTGGCTGACCAGGAACAGGCCGGGTCTGTGACTGTGTACCTGTCTCCTCTCAGGAGGCCTGTAGGTAAATGTGACAGGAGTGAAACTCATTGAAACTGGCTGCGTGCCAGAGAAGGCACTAGTCAGATTGGTCTGAGGCCTGGGAAAAGGGGCGGGCAAGAAAGCTAACAAAGAGGTGAGTAACCGTTTCTTTAACCACAAAGTGAGATGAACACCTCACCATTCATGGGAACCTAAACCTGTCAGGCCTGGCCTCTGTTGCTCAACATGTGGAAAGCGGTATCATGCTAGAATCCAAAGCACAAATACATCCTCAAAGAAACATGGGTGTGTGTGAACATGGCTGAATTTACAAGCAGAGAAGATTAGTTTAATTACTTCATGTCAGACTAATTATAGAAATTTGTTATTTCTTGCTTTCCTATAGTTCTCTGATTTTTACTTAGAATATTTTCACTATACTGCTAGACTAGATGTAACAAAAAGTACTGTATTGTTTGATTCCATTCATTCAGTCATTTTGTGGTCATCAAACATGATGGCCATGCGTCATTTGATCTTTCATTTTGTTAGGAGTGGCGACACTTAATGAAGTCCTCATAATCCATAATGGTTCACTTCAGTGCAACAGAAATTGTGCAACTCATTTAAACAGGATTTCTCTTCAGGTAGCAAGAGCGTAACCCCAGAGTGGAAGTGATTCATTGTTGTTAGGCTTTGTTGCAGCAATAGTGAACAATACCATCATGCACATGACAATTTCACTATGTGGTTTTTGTCATTTAATCAGGTACTAATGGCAGCTGTTACTTCTGTAATTCAACATGACTGTTTAGTGTTTTATGAGACATGTGAAAGTTTAAATGCAAACTGTTATGATAGAAATTTGAATTTGATCTAGAAAATTATAGTTTGTCAAGACACTTTAAATGCTGACACCACATTCTAGCTTTGCCTGAAAGTTTAAACACATTGTTGCTCAACGATGAATCCTCTGCAGTAAATGGGTGCCGTCAGAGTGAGTACAAACAGCTGATGAAAACAAAATATTGAGGAATAATCCACACGACTCCAGTTCATCAGTTCACTCAAAACATAAAATTTTGGCATCATTTAGTCACCCTCAAGTTTCACCAAACCTGTATGAGTTTCTTTCTTTTGTTTAACACAAAAGAAGATATTTTGAAGAATGTTGGTAACCAAACAGTTGCTAGTAGCCACTGACTCCCATAGTATGGAAACAATGCTATGGAAGTCAGGGGGAAAACAAACAAACAAAACAACAGAATTTTATTTTACATGGTTAATTGATGGGCAAGCTGTTTGAACTCTAATTCTGATGGCACCCATTCACTGCTGAGGATCCAGTGGTGAGCAAGTTTTGTAATGCTAAATCTGTTCCGATGAAGAAATAAACTCCTCTAGATCTTGGATATTCTGAGGATGTATACATTTTTAGCACATTTTCATTATTTGGTGAACTACTTCAAAAGCCTTGAAGTCTGAATTCTATAAATGATTAAGTATTTTTACAGAAAGAAAGAAAGAAAGTTATATATCTTAGGGCTTTATGTATGAACTTTTGAATGTGGAACTTTTGAAAAAAAAAAAAAAAAAAAAGGCTAGCCAATGTAACGGTCTGAATTTCATTTTGAGTAGTTTAAACACTACAAACAACAGCAAGAAACCCTTTGTCTCCTGTTTACACTTCAAGGGTAGCGAGTGAAATCCTCTCCCACAGTCATCCGAGCTCGGCTCAAAGTCACAGCGTGAGACCTCGGAGCAGAGAAGTGTGATTTCACAATGTATTCATATTCCTTCAGTACCTGACACTTCTCTGTGTCTCATTTACACCCTCTGAAGATATTTGCAGTACTCACGCTGTTTGGAAAGCGTACTCTGATCTCTAACATTTGTTTGCTATGTACATAATTTAGTAGCACATAGTGTATGTAAATAAAGCAATGTTTGTTCACATACCCACGTTTCATTTAGTCATTTAATTCTTTTTAATCAAAGTGAATTTAAACATTCACAAGTTCATTTTAATTAGTTTGGAAAAAAATATTTGAAATGATAATTAATATAATTGTATTTAGCAAAGATACATTCAATTAATCAAAAGTGACAGTAAAGATATTTGTAATGTTACAACGGTTAATTGGTTACAACATTGATAATATTAAGAAATTCTTTCTTTCTTGCGCACCAAATCAATATATAAGAGTGATTTCTAAAGGATCACGTGACACTAAAGACTGGAGTAATGGCTGCTGATTCAGCTTTGCCATCCTAAGAATAAATTACATTTTAAAATATGAAAATAGAAGTTATTTTTAATTATATTTCACAATATTATAGTTTGTATTGTAGTTGTTGATTGAATAAATGCAGCCTTGTTGAGCACAAAAGACTAAATAAAAGTCGTACCGACTCCAAACTTTTGAATGATATAATGACCGTTTCTTAACTGAGCTCAAAAATACAATTAGGGAACAATATCCTTTTTCAACATGTTATTTATTTGATATTTAAGAGAAACACATGATTGTGTAAATAAACAACATTCACATATAATACTTAAAGCAGGGGAAAAAGAATAATAACAGAGAACTTGCATAGTTGCATTGTGAAAACAGCACTGGAAATGTATTTTGCCCTTTAAATTTATTTTTAGATGATGCAAAGAAACACTGAAGGAGAAGCGGTTTAAAAGTGCTGCTTGAATTTGATCAAAAGGCAAAACAATTGTGAAGACAGATAAAATGATCAAGCGGTACATCCTTCTTGCCTGAGACATCAAAACAGAACAGTGAAAACTGTTAAAAAAAGAACTGTTAAAACAAACAGCATTTTTTTAAAAAGATAACTTCCACTAGAAGCATATTTGTAACAAAGACAGTATTGTTTACCCTGTGAGAGGCACACACTGTCAGTAAAAGATTAAAAAATAAACATAACCATGCTACGGCTCCACAAAATGGGCTGGGCTTCTATACTTTCATCCGTGTATGCGCTCTCACACTAAACCCGTCTTAGGAAATAACCATGCCAAATTTTCCCCGGATGTAGGAAACCATTTTCACACAAGCCTAATAATCTTATCTTGCCAATTTGCAAGACAATCCCCAGCTAAGGTTTATCAGGAGAACAGGCTGAATCATTGCAAGAGTCATGTCGAATTTATACGGTCACAGGCACCTAAGAAGGAGACATCTCACACATTGGCTTTAGTTTGAGCTGTTGCATATGAAAGAGTCTCTCTAAGTAGCGCCTGACACAAAAGAGATAAGACAGATACCCGCTCTTGTTCCCTCGACCATCAGAGACATCTCCACGTGAGCACCATTCAAGCTTTGAATAGGCAGCTATCCAACTCATGCAAATTCATTCATTTACATATGGTGGGTGCTCTTTGTGAACAATAAATGATTTAAGGAGTAGTTTTCTCTAATCTTTCTTCATAATGTGTCTAGAAATCTTACAGCAATTGTTACTTATACAGCTTGTGTGATTAAAACGTTCCGTAAACTTTGTGTCGAGTAACGCAACAGCTCTCAAATGTCATTCGAACATTTCCTGGGAAGTTTCCCACAGATCAAACAACTCCGCCCATAAAATAAAGCTAAATGACCGTAGGTAAACACATTGTCCAAAATAAATTAATATCTCACGTAAACAGTCCACACATTTTGACCCACAGGGTCAGATGAAGCAGAAGAACTTCTTCCAGCTGCACTTGGAAAAAGCTTTAGCTCGTCTGTCTGACAGTCTCAGTTTTTTGGCCTTCCTGGCCTTGTGTTTAATAGCCGAGAATATTGCCGCGTCGAAGGCCTCCTTTAGGTTTTTCTGGGTCAGGGCTGAACACTCCACATACTCGGCGGCCCTGATCTTCTCGGCGAGGCTCCGTGCCCGTGAGCTGAACACAGGTTTGACCTTGTACCTGTCCAAGTCTATGAGAACGTTAACGTCCAATAGAAGGTCCGACTGAGTTCCAACTAAAATGATGGGGGAGGATGGGTTACACGCACGAATCTCAGGGATCCACTTCTTGGTTATGTTCTGGAATGACGTGGGGTTAACCACACTGAAGCAGAGAAGGAAGACATCCGTGTGTGCGTAAGACAGAGATCTGAATTCATCAAATTCTTCCTGCAAGTCAAAGAAAGACAAAGATAAGAACACTAGACAAAGTTAACAATCTTCTGTTTAACAAAATGTACACTTTACAAACTTTTAAATGACACTTTACAGACTTTTTAACAGAATATGCACTTTTTTCACTGTTTACACTTTACAAACTTTTAAACAGTGTTTTCAAATGTACAAACCTTTAAAAAAAGTGAACAATTTACAAAACTTTCTGAACAGTTTAGACTTTACAAAAACTTGTTTACAACTGACAAACTTTTTGGACAAAGTTTACATACTTTATCCATTCTCAACTCACAAGAAAGTTCTACAACTAATGTGAAATATTAGATTAAATTTATCACAAATTAACAAAACAGTTACCTGTCCAGCTGTATCCATCAACTGAATCCGCACAGGGGTCCCATCCACCTGAACCTGTCCTGAATAAGCACAATGTAAAAACTCTTTAAGTTTGCATCCTCATAATTCATCTAATAACTTTAATTTAACCATCAGGGTTTAGAAGGGGTCAAAGATCATCCGCTTACCTGAGAAGACGTCAAAAGCCGTCTGTTTGTAATCCGTAGGGTATCCATTGGTTGTGTAGCTTACTATCATACTAGTCTTCCCGACCGCACCATCCCCAACCAGCATACAGCTGATCCCGGGCTCCAGCGCGTCGTCCTGCTCTAAACACACAGACGGAACTCTTGACTCGTGGTAAAAGTAATCCATTTGAGGTGGCATGTCCAACAATTAAAGCCAAGAAGAACTGTCTTCAGGAAAACTTTGTAAACTCCACTCTGTATTGGGTGGTGTCTTTGTTGAGACTGATAAGTGACTCATTACTTTCGCAGCTCAAAAGCTGACTCTCTCTGATCTGTGAAGGATGTCTCTGTGCCTTTTCAATCAGCGATTCGGAGAGGCTTGACTTTGCATAGCCACGCCCACCGCAGTCACGGGCCTCAATGGAAAGAACAAATCTTTGGTTTGAACACAGATAAGCTATTTAACGATTCGTTAACGATTTTAATCCCAAACGATTCTCAATGAAACAAAGTGCATGCCTTTTTAAACGGTCGAATAAAATGCATTTTATTACTATGCAATTTAATAGACCCTTTAAATATTAAATGCACTAAATTTAGAATACAGTAGTGTCCTGAGGCGTTTTGTGCTGTTTTCACAGAGTCATCATCGTTAAGAGTTAAAACTGGAATTAAACAGCCCTGGTCGACTGACTAGTTAAACACGAGCCGTGTACAAATGTTACAAATAAAATCTGCGTTTTCATGTCGGTTTTTACTCTTTTTAGACCTTGCATCTGGATTTAAAATATTAGACTACCATGACTGAGTATTTTTTTTTTTATGTAGCACAAAAATAACCATTACAAATTAAGCATAATTCTAATATAACATAACACTGCAATATTTAATTGCACATGCATGATATTCAATCCTTAACTAAACAGTGCCACTACGTGGACAGATAAAGAACAACAGTGAAGTTTTGTCATGTAATCACATGATACTCATCAGCTGACCAAGACAGCAATGCACACAACACAACTCGGTCTCTTAGTTCTGTCTTTATTCATTCATAAAATATAATTTAAAGCTCAGTTTCTTTTTATTTTGTATCTTTTTTAGTTACAGTATATATTAACTAGCACTTAACGGAGGCATTGCCAGTAAATGAGCTTTTGAACTGGATATTTAGCTCACATGCTAGCGTGTTATGCCTGGGAACAGCTGCTAGAGATACGTCTTTACGTGCAGTGTGAACACAGCTTCAGTATTTGTTGTACATACTGTAGTTTTGTGAAGAATTGATCATTTGCAATGGCATCTATTCTGGATCAATATGAAGATTCTCAGAACATCCGTCAACACAGCCGTGTGTCAGCGGCCAACATCGGGATTACTCATTCAGGTAAAAACCTCTGCATCTGCAGCTTTTAGGATATTGCAAACATTATGGTTGGGTAATTTGGGTTGACTGTTGTACTTTACATGTTTTTTTGTTTTTTTTTTCCGTTCAAAGGGTTTGTGAATGTAAGGTTGGAGGAAGAGAAACCTATTTTCAACAAGCAGCGCATCGATTTCTCACCTCCCGAAAAAATCAACCAATTATCAGTGTGCAACAACCAGTTATGCATGAGTCTGGGGAAAGACACCCTTCTGAGGTAAAGCTGCCATGTCTCGACCCTATGTTATCAACAACTGTTCAATTGGGACATTTTGCAGCTGATATGTTTTGCATTGATTAGTTTATGTACATGCAATTAGTGTTTAATGTGTATTTTATTGTCTGAATATTGAAAGGTGAAAGGACTAAGCAGTGAGGATGTGGACCATTAAAGACAATTCTTTTTGAAATGCAAATTTAATCTGGTCACAGGCTGTTAAAGTGGGATAAAAATCACTTAATCTGCCTTTTATTTGTGTTCTAATGCTAATTATGATTATTTCGCATTATACATGTCATTAAAATGGATGCATTCCTGTAAACTGACCTGAATGAGGTCAGCATCATTTACAGAGCAGTTTAAAGTGTTGTAATATGTTGACATACATATTATGTTTCAGAATTGATCTTGGAAAACCTGATCAGCCAAATCAGATTGAACTGGGAAGAAAGGATGATAGCAAAGTGCACAAACTTTTTCTAGATCCTACAGGTAATCACGTGTCGAAGTTCACACCTTGTTGTAAGAGGATTTAAATGCATTTGGGCCATCTATTAGATGTCATTAGACACACAAGTTATCTGATTAGATTTCCATTGAAATTAGTATGATAAAAGAAGCATCCCAAAGTAGTTTAACAGATGTGAACTGGGAAATTCAATTAGGAAAATGTATATTTTCAGTGCTTGGAAAGTAGTACAATGGATAAACACATGAAATGTAATCTGTTTTTGATATGATTTATTTCATGTAATGCTCTGCAATGCATCCCATTAAGAGTAACCCATTCTCTGTTTAAGCCTGGTTTTATAATCTGTCTTGTGTGATCCATTCACAAATGGTCAGGTGAGAAGCAGCAGTGTTTACATCTGGTGACAATGTGCATTTGTTGTACAAACACTGTTTAAGCTTTGCAAAAATAAACATTTTTGAGCTTTCCATTAACCTTTTAAACTAATCAGCTGGTATATGTTTTTTTTTTTACAATGATTGTCCCCCTTTTATCTGTTTTCTTTTTGTGTAACAGTATACCACAAATTAATCAGTTTAAATTTTTTTTACCCTGCATGCTATCATTTAATGTTTTAATAACAAATAATATTAAATCATTTTAACATAAATATGAAATAAAAAATATAAATAAATTAAATGAGAAGTGCAAATTTATAAATGTAAATATAAAATTGTAATTTTGAAGTTATACTTTTTAATTGGAAAGATATTTTTGTTTAAAGCTGTAACCAGCAAAGCTTAATATCTCTTTTTGGCACATCGTTTGATTGACAGATGAGTAGAATCATCAAATTTTTTAAACTGGTTAGCTTGGTCTAAATGCCTGATATTGCAATATTATCTTGTGATAGTCAATAACACAAACTGTACAGTAGTGTTTTGCCATGTATGCCACAATTTGAATGCTTAATAATATTAAATAATTTAGAAATTAGTATGAAATAATATATATATATATATATATATATATACACACACACACTGCCCTCCAAAAGTTTGGAAACGCCCTAGAAAAGTGGGGTTTTGGACAATATTTGCATGCATCCTTTTTAATTTGTGATAATTTTGCACTG
>JAFVLL020013012.1:49308-64686 GCA_021397915.2 Tor tambroides | reverse complement strand
CTTTAAACGTGTTTTTACACATACGAATATGCTCTTTTTTTTTTTTTTTTTGCAAAACTACACACAAAAATGCCCTTATTTTGCACAGGTTTAACCATATTCTCATAAAACAAGTACACTATAATTTCCTCAATCATCACAAACTCAAATAGCACACATTTTTCCATGTGTAAACAATAATTAGCAAAACTGATAACACACAAGTCAGAATCTCTGGATAATATAAATAGGAGAACAGGTGCACTTTTCTATATTTATGTTGTATACTGTAATTAGACACTGACTTGCAAAATGATTCCTGATTCCCAAAAGGAGGTTTTTGTAACAGTGTTTTGAACTGATCTCACTTGTGTTCATTAGGCAGGAAAGTAGTCTGTGTTTTTGTCAGGTTTGTGTGCCATCTGAGGCCAAAGTTTGAATCTGACAAGAGAATATGATTTTGATCTGGAAGTTTGTACAAGTGTGTAGTTGTGTATTGTTGTGAGAAAATGGAAAACTGTTTCATGAATTGTGTTAGCAATTGAGGAAAACAGTAACACTTCTACAACTCTGTAGTGAGAGTTAGTTGATATGCAGTTACAAAGTTAATTATAGTTTGTAGAATGTCTAAAGTGGACTATCAAAATATAAATTAGGTTACCAGGAAAATTTCTATTAGACCTGGTCTGCTGATAAAACATTATAACTTCTCACTGTGTGTCCCTTTGAAACTGCACTCATCTAAGCACTCCATTGCATTCTCTTTTGCTCCCTGACACACTCTTTTAGTTCAATACCCAGTCCATTTGTGGATCGGGGGTAGTTTTCCATGAATAATGCACCCTGACATAGACATGCCATTATTTCACCTGATGGGCCTTTATGAAATATGTCTATCAATGTTATTGATGTGCAAGTCAGAGGACCAATGGACATATTTCGACATTAATGCACTGCATTAGCAAGGCACAGATTTACCAATGATGAGCACGGTGCTTTAGGGGGGGAAAAAGCATACAGACTTCATCACTCGAAAGTACATATTATTAACCATGCATCATTCATATTAGACTTGACATTTTGCAATCTTAAAATGCTGTTTACAGTGTTAGGCTCCAAACTATCATCTTATAACAAAATCGGTGTTTCAGATGTAGTTGCATATGACTCATGGTTTAGCCTTGAGGGATTGTGGGATTTATGGCACAGCTTGTCCTTGTGCATTTACTGTATGTGTGTTTATGCATGCACTTTAATGCTGTTCAATTCTGTTGATAAGAATGAGGATGGAGGATTAAGAGACTTTAGTTGTTTAGTTCAGATGGCTGTTATGCATGCACATTAACTCTTCCATATACAACGCTGACCCCCACCTCTCTCTCTCTCACCCACATTCACAGATTATGTCACTGTGCTTTATTAATCTTATAGCACCAACAAGTGCTGTGTCTGCTAAACCATTTGTTCATCTCACTAAAACATCATTTACGGCTCCCATTGTCTATAAAACTAACTTCTGACTGTCCTCTAATCACAGAGGTGAAGTGTTAGGAGTGCAAAAAGGGATGAGAGGAAGGTAGAGGTGTGCATAAAAAGGGAGGTGGGTGTTCAAAAGGATGGGAGGGTTCGTGTGCATGAGTCCTGATGGTCCTCTGGCAGATTGACCAAAGCCAAATTGATTCACTCCTCCCGTATAAACAGAGAGCAACAGGAACAAAAGAGGCTTAAGACTGAAAAGCAAGCATTTCACTTTGAGATTAAGAGAGACAGTGGCTGACTGAAAAAGACGGAGAGATAAACACAGAAGAGGTGGACTGACAGAGGAAGGTGAGTAAAAAACTTTCACTTTTTGTTCTTTGCTCAGATTTGCCTCTGTTTGGGTTCAATATTTCATTTGACACTCTCATTTAAAGCTGAATTGGGGCTTGCATAGCTTAAAGTGAAATAACTTGAATAAGTTTGTTATTATTGTTTATGAAACAATACTTAATACTTATGCAGCTGTATTTTTCCAATTGGGTTTTCTGGGCAAAGCAGCATCTATAGGTCTCAGTCTTTCTCTTTTCCTTTCTATCTGTCTCTCTGGTAGTAGTTAATGTCTAAGAGAGTGAATGGCTCGTGGATGGGGTCTATCTCTGTACCATCCTCTGTCCCTCATGCCTTCCGCTCACAGCTCTCTTCGTCCGCTGACCTCAGCATAGCCATCTTACTCATCATCACAGGTCAGTTATTAGTCTTTTATTAAATTATTACTGTTTAATATATAGTGGAGTTCAGTGGAGTCCAAAATTAGAAAGACCACTATTGAAAATGCTTTTGATTAAGAGATGCATTAGTAAGTGGTAAAACGTGACGTATATCACATTTTATGGGGGGGTCTGACATGGGAGCCTACTCTATTTATTCAGTCAAGACCTGATCTGCAGTCAGAACCTATGCAATTTAAAGACACTTGTCCTCTACAATCAATACACTTCTGTGCTGATTTGCACAATAAATACAACTGCCATTACAGAGTCATTTAAAAACTGCAAGGCAGCAAGAGGTGCTCATATGCACTGATGTGTTTGACCAAATCAATATTTTTAGCTCCTTGCAAAAAAAAAAAAATGGATATAGAGCATAAATTGCTCTAAAAAACACTGGTTCATTGGTTGACTATAAGTGACCATACTGTTAAATTACATAGCCTACTGCCATTTTTTAATGGGGCAATACCTGTCATTTACAGTAAGAGTTAATGAATATGAATACAGTATATAAATATGTGACCCTGGACCACAACCACAAAACCGGTCATGAGTCGCACGGGTAGGATTTGTAGTAATAGCCAAAAATACACTGTATGGGTCAAAATCATCAATTTTTCTTTTATGCCAAAAAGCATTAGGATATTATGTAAACATCATGTTCCATGAAGATATTTTGTAAATTTCCTATCGTAAATATATCAAAACTTGATTTTTTATTAGTAATATGCATTGCTAAGAACTTCATTTGGACTACTTTAAATGCGATTTTCTCAACATTTTGATTTTGTTTTTTTTGCACCCTTAGATTCCAGATTTTCAAATAGTTGTATCTCAGCCAAATATTGTCCTATCCTAACAAACCATACATTAATGGAAAGCTTATTTATTCAGAAAAAAAAGGACCCTTATGACTGGTTTTGTGGTCCAGGGTCACATATATTAAAACTCTAACTGTAAAAAAGTACACGTAATGTCCCATTAACAATTACAACACATGTAATTTGCAGTAAAGTTAAAAAGAAATACTATGTAATTTACGGTGAAATATTTATTGTTTTCAACAAAACTAGAACTATTAAACAATACTCAAAAGTCAATACTTTTAGCTCACTTGCAGTATTTTTAAGCTTACTGCAAAGAATGCTTTAAAAAACTGTTATTTGAACAACTACAAGTTATCTTACTGTTTAAAATACATATACATTTACTTTTAAAAACAATACTGCAAAATGCATTGTCCTATATTTTTAATATTAAACTTTTACATTTAACATTTGATTTATAGTGATATAGTTTAATATAATTTTTGGTTGTGTTAGATGACCCTTGGCACTATGATCTATATTTCTCTCTGTCTGTCCTAGGTGTGGTGTCGGTGATTGGGAATGGGCTGGTATTGTTGGTTTACGGACAGAGGAGAAAGAAGCTCAGAGCGCACGAGCTGATGACCATCAATCTAGCTATTTGTGATTTTGGCTACAGCCTGCTGGGGGCGCCGTGCCTCATCATCTCAAGGTACCACCACTGTACTGACTGCAACTGCTTTATAGCACATTTACACAGCGTGATTCTTAACATGCATTTTGAGGGTTATACTAAGTTTGCTTGGCATGCCAGTGTACATTACAAGTTATAAAAGCTCTCTTGAAGTCTATATTAGTCTATGGCATCGCGTGCATCAGTCGCTCTTATGATTATCCCTCCATATCTTCTGGAGTTTGTGAGTGTTTGTCAAGACCAGAGGGCTGTGTTGGTTAAGAAAGAAGATTGACAGTCTGAGTATAAGCCATTGATGATATTACATAATGTAGAACATAAATGCAGGGTATATTATAGATCTGGTTTGACTTTAGAGAGGATTTAAAATTTAACAGGCATTTGGTCAAAATACTTTAGATGTGCTCTTGAATAAGTTTTGCTTTATTTTTTTTTTAATTCATGTGCTTATGCTACTCTGAATGACAGAAATAGATTTTTGTGGAAACAAAAAAATCCAAAAATCCTTTGAAATCTCAAGCCACTAGACGTTTCATGGTATTTAGAGTGCATTCTCAAGGGGCCAAAAGGGTTTCACTTTTATGTAGCTGAAAGTGTTCTTTTTTTACCCACAAACCACCAAAACATGCCCTCAGGTGGAGGATGATTTGTGAAGAAGAAGAAATGCATTTGTGAAGAAAAAGAACATAGATATAGCTGGGCCTCTAACATCTTGGGTCAGCTATATAAAAATCATCACACTTGGCTTTTTGGTTTCTGAACTTGAATATATACAAGAAGAAATTAGTAAGGTTCGGTCTTATAGAAAATAAACTTAGAAAAACCTTAGATCTGCAGAATTGGAGCATATTAAATATGTAGAGTTATTCTAGTTATTTTTGGATTTGCTGTGCTCAGTATTTTGCTTCTGCTCTGAACTGTTTTTTTTTTTTTTTCTCTCTCTATTTATCTCTCTTAGTCTGTCGCATGCATGGATTTTTGGGGAAACAGGATGTATGTGGTACGGGTTTCAGGGCTTTGTTTTTGGCATTGGGTCTCTTATCACTACCTGCCTTATCTCCCTCGACCGCTGCTTCAAGATCTGTAGCTTTCGATACGGTAATTTTCCATTTTTATCCACTGAATTTTTGAGATAATAGAGATAATAGTTGTACATATTCAGTGCACAACATAGATTTCTAATTGTGATGGACTGCATATCTTTCTCTCAGCTAACAGTATCAGATTGTCACAACTGATATAATAATACCTGGCTAGTACATTTCAGTCCTATCCAGCATCTAGGAGCCATCAAGTAAGCTTTTAGATGTTTACTAATGTACTTGTTCCTTTGTCTCAGGTCAGTGGATTGAGAGAAAACATGCCTCTCTGTCTGTGGCTCTGGTGTGGATCTATACGATATTCTGGGCCTCACTACCTGTGTTTGGCTTTGGTAGTTACGGCCCAGAACCCTTTGGAACCAGCTGCACCATAAACTGGTAATGAACCATAACCATTAGTAACACTTGTAAATGAGTTGCTAACCTATTCCCCACAGATTAGTTTGTGTTTTCAGAGAGCGCTCTCAAGGGACAAATATAGCATTCACTTTCAAGCAGCTGAATGTTATTTTACCCACAAACCACTGGAACATTCACACATCACAGAAAATATGTGTCGATGTGTTCATGCATTGTTTCCTGTGGCCTCAGGTGGAGAATGAAATCTTCACTTAATGACAGAGTCTATATTTACCTGATTCTATCACTCTGCTTTGGAGTTCCCACCTTCACTATCATCATTTCATACCTCGCTATCCTCATCAAGGTGAGATAAACAGAGGGACTATCAGTATTAATAATGATTCTGAAACACTTGAAGCTAAAACATGAATGTTATTTGATTCTAATGTTGACTGAATTGAAGTGTTGCTACAGTGATGTGTGATTTCAGGTGTATCGGTCTGGTCGCATATTGGCTTCAATCCCCTCATCCAATGTCACTCACAATAGCAAAGATCTTCGGCTGACAAAGGTACCAGCTCTGATTGATCACCCATCATACCTTTGGAAAGGACCCACTTCTCAGACACAATGACATTTAACACGGGATATCTTAGGGTGTTTTCACACTTGGTCCTTAAGTGTGCAACAATGAATAATTAAGTAAAAATGGACAAAAACCAGACTAAATTGAAAATACACATTAAAAGTGAATAAAATAATCAAAATAAGACAATGGTTGCCTTCCTGTTACCTGCACACTACTGTTCAATTAATTCCTGTTCATGATTCACGTACAATTTCTTATTTCCTTCTTGTATCACACAGTTCCTGAAATGTTTCGTTGCAGATAGCAGCAGTGGTGTGTTCCTCATTTCTGATTGCCTGGACTCCCTATGCGATCGTTTCGCTCTACTCCGCTTTGACTGCCAGAGAGGAGCACACTGGAGAAGATGGAGGAACTGCTCTCACGGGTGGAATGTCAGCAGCAGGGGTCGGCCATGGTGGAGGGTTGTCTGACGTCTTTGGTTTTCCCTTCCTCATTAACTGGACCTCTTCAGAACACTTCGGGGATGCTTTTGGATCCTGGAGGAATATGACTTCTGATCATTCACATCATTCAGTAGGGCATCATGGATCAAGTTCAACTGTGGGTTCTGCACATGGAGGAATGAATGGGCATCAGTCACATCTTGTGTCCATACTAAAGCCAGAGGTCTCACTCATTCCGGCTATTTTTGCCAAGTCACACTGCATGATAAACCCCTTCATCTACCAGATCATGAACCGCGACTTCAGGGAGGACGTCTATGATCTCCTGTGTCTGAGAGGAAAAGATGGAGAGAGGAGGAGAACAAGGAGCACAGATGGCAGTGATTCTGATGGTCAGGAGCTATCTATTATCTGTCTGTCTGTCTGTCTGTCTGTCAATACTTATATATTTTCATTAATTTTATTTCTCTGTCTAAATTTCTTCACATTTCTGTTTCTGTCTCTGTATTTTCCACACATGCAGGGTATCGTGGAAGCGTCACACTCTCTTATATTCACAGCTGGAGGAGAAGAAGCACAGCTACCAGTCAGTCGTCTGAGGAGCGTGTGAAGAAAGATTCCTCACGGAAGAGTAGAGGTAGTAGAGGGAGCCGAGGGAGTAGAGGTCAGAGAGGGTCCTGTCAGGACAGTACAGCAGTCGGGTGGGCAACCTTGGATACTACAACCTTAGATACGCAGGCCAACTTAGAAAGAGAGAGAGGGAAGGAGGTAAAAAGAGAGATGAAAAAAGAATTTAGAGAACCCACCTCTAACAGCTTGTTGACAGGTGAGGAGTGATGCTTGCTGTCTAAATAAACAGATACAACATAGTTCATAATGCAGTTTGTTAGCTCAAAATATCTGTTGTTTTAGTTAAAAAAACAGGGTCCCACTTTATATTAGGTGGCCTTAACTACTATGTACTTACATTTAAATTAATCATTTGATACAATGCACTTATTGTGTACATACATGTTCTTACATTGTACTTATATTTTTAAAAATACCTATTTGTAGTTATATCTGTAATTAATTTCTGTAATTACATTTATAATTACACTTTTGACCCATTCCTTACACCTTAACCCACCCTTAAACCTACCCATACCACCAAACCTGTCCCTAACCCTACCCATATCCCTCCTCAATGGCAGCAAAAGTGTGTTGCAATAGAGTATGACCACAATAAGTACATTGTACTTATGTTTTGATGTAAGTACATAGTAGTTAAGGCCACCTAATATAAAGTGTGACCAAAACAGTGTTTCTTTTATCCATTAGTGTCATCCAGTGTGTGATTTTGCACACTATTTTGCACCTATCCAGTCTCACACTGGTGCGACACATGAAGCTCTAGTTAGGATTTTCATATTGATTTTGTCCTTTGTATGTTTATAACTGGATCCCGTGTATTTATTTATTTATTTATTAATATATATATTGTGTATCTAAATATTTAATGGATTTACTTATTGTATAAATGTTTTTACATATTTAGAGAGCACTATCCAGTCCAAAGTATTTCAAACAACTATTTCCGAATAAATGTGCAATGTAAATAAAGTTTACAATAATGAAACGACTTTGATGTTTACTTTGCATTTTCCAAATAGATTAAAAAAAAAAAACCTAAATCAGAAGCCCTGTAAGTCCCAATAAAGTACAAGGGCTATTTGTTGCAGATCTGTGACGTCAGCGTTGCTTTATTATCATGAGGCATGAGGTAATGTCTTTTTACCGTAAGTACCATTCTCGGACTAACACACAAGGGGGAAAGCACACGGAGAGCTGTTATTCGCCTTCGGACAGTGGTAGTTTATATACAAACATAATTTTGCGCAAAGTCATCTACCAAATATTATTTTGCGCCACTGGAATATTCAAGTAAACAGACACAAGCTGAGAGCTACTGCTGATATTACGGTAGTGTCCGCACTGAAGCGCTGCAGAGAGACTCGAGGGCGCAAGTGTATTCAGGTTTGCAGCCAAGGAAGCCACAAGACATTCGTTTGGACCTATTTTAAATGTATTTCGCTGACGTTAATTGTTATAATATTCTTTCCTTGTTTGAATAAGGGTTTTGCATGCTTTTATAGTTAGTGCATATTTTGCGCTTCAATCGGTTGCTGCAGTCTCCATCAGCGTCTTACTCAGCATTTACGCGCAAGCTGTAATACTCTTAACTCGTTACATAAGGCTTTAACGAGTTAAATGTGGACATCGCCGTGTCTTTGGGTCGCCAAACACCACTGACCTTTGAAATCAAGCCGTTAATTATTTTGAAAGTCAGACATAGCTGGTGTTCATGCCCGATCTGCAGCGCTTCAGTTTTCCGCACCGTAGCATGAATTCTCCTCTCCATCAGCATCAGCAGCAGCAGCACCAACAGCATCAGAATCCAGAAGGACCCGGTCATCCCGATTCTCCCTCCGGTTTACTCCCCGAGGCTGCTGTCCTCGGAGCTCCTGACCCATCCTCGTTTTTCCTCGGAGAACAACCCGGCCCACAAACCGCACTTGACCTCACGGCATCCTCTTATCTGCACTTCAGTCCATCGTTCCACTGGTCCCAACCTCCTCCACCTACAGCCATGGCATTGAGAAACGACCTGGGATCCAATATAAGCGTCCTGAAGACCCTCAATCTGCGGTTCCGATGCTTTCTGGCTAAAGTCCATGAATTGGAGAGACGCAATAAGATATTGGAGTTACAGCTTCAGCAGGCTTTAGACAGCAATAACACGGGTGGATGCGTGGAGGACGGAAACACCAAAGAAATTGGTGTGCAGACTGGGTTTATTGGGCCTATTGCTGTCCGGCCTGGGTCTTTGTCCTTTCAAAACACCAATAACTCAGCGAAACGACCCACTACGTTGTTTATGCCTTCTCTCACGACTGTCCTCAAGCTTGAGCCCAATAAAGCTGACGATGAGAGCACAACTGACCCGAACACTAATAGGAACCCAACCATCACGTTTAGTCTCTCAACACCCACCACCGAACCCGCCTCGGCCAACACCAACAACTCCAATAATGCTGTGCATGTGAGCAGCGTTGGCACCGGGACGTCTCCCAACCCTCCTCCTCGCTTCCTGCCGGGCACTATCTGGTCCTACAATCACACCCGTAAACTGGGAAGTGGGTCAGAGACTCGGGTCACCAGTCCTGGAGTGTCGTGGGTCCACCCGGATGGCGTGGGTGTCCAGATAGACACCATCACCCCAGAGATCAGAGCACTTTACAACGTCCTGGCCAAAATCAAAAGGGAGCGGGATGAGTACAAGCGAAGGTGAATATGGAGAATATAGATGCTCTTTATGGCTAAATATTAGTTAATGAGAATGAGGTTTCTGTTTTGGGCCCTTATGACAGGTCTCTGCTGTAAAGCATCCTGCTTTTCAGGAGTGTTTAGAGAATCATGATGGATTTGAGACTTGATTGCTACCGGTTTGAATGACCTCCTGAGATCTAAAAACTGTTTTGTGTGTTTCTTGTTAATATATAATTACGGATGTTCAAATTCTAGTTGATACTGATAAGCTGATAATAGTTTGATGTTGTGGCTGAAAACTGATAATTGGACCATATTAATTTGGTATAAAAAAATAAAAAATAAAACACACACAAAAAAAATATTGTTTAATGCTACAAGTGAATTTAGGCATCACAACATTATCATGTACAATATGAAAAATGGATAATCATTTTCAGATATGCTAAAGATATAATTTAATAGGGTAATTAAATTATTAGTGTTTTTGAAGATGAACATTTAGTAAGTGTTAGATGATGACAAAGGTAATGTACACTACCGTTATCAGAATGTTTTCTAAAGTGACAAAAATGTGACAATGAAAACTGCATTAATTGCTGCTGAAAATTCAGCTTTGTCATTATATTTTGAATATATTCAAATAATAAACAGTTATTCTAAATGTAACAGCATTTCACAATATTAATGTTTTTACTGTATTTTTGATCAAATAAATGCAGCCTTGGTGAGCATAAGAGACTTCTTTCAGAAACAATAAAAATATTTTCCAAACTTATTATTCTATACTAATTATTCTGAACTTTTGAACAGATGCAAAAATAAAGGGTTAGTAGGTGAACAACTAAACATTGAAAATATGACATGCAAATTTTAATTCAAACCTGAAATTGAAAGTAGAATTGTGGGGAAAAAATAATAATGTGAATTAACAAAAATGATATTTAATAATAATAATGGCAATAATGATAATAATAATACAGTAATAATATTTATGTCTAGGTTACTAATAAGCGCATTTGTCACAATAATCATGTGAGCTCTTAAAACAAAATAATAATAAAAAAAAACATAAAATATCAGATGTTCTTGCTTCCATTGAAAAAGAAGCTGCTCTTTGAATCATTTTCAAATCATGCTGGAAAAAAACACACAAATATGTGGAGTTCATGCAGCTTGAGTGCTGCTGTCATTAAATACCAGATACTCCTTTTTATTAAAATTCACAGAATTAGGAAATGGTCTTTGCTTGATAATTTAATTTGTAATAAAAATATGTATTAAATTAGAAAAATTCAAAGCATTTTCACTTTCAGACTGTTAGAGAGACTTTTTAACTCCTTTTATATATATATTCAAATCTCAATGCCAAAGCCTTATTCCTGGATCTCAGGAGTTTAAGACTTTAAGACATCTGCACACTGGGTTATTTTAGTGTGTTCCAATGCACTGTCTGCTCTTCTGCTGCTGAGGGTGCCTGACTCGCTCTGCCCTCTGATAACCTGTGTATCAGTCACGAACATCCCTGCTTTAATGCAGAGCTGACTGCAGTCACTGCCTCACATGAAAAAAGGCTCGACCCTGCAGGTGTTCAAGACAACAACATGGTCATGTTAAAAAAAGAGAATGAGTTGTGACTTGCAGCATTTGTGGGATAAAATAGAGCATAAATCATTTTCCTCATCTGCTGTTAGTCAAGTGCAGAGACAAGTAGGGCCTATATATTTCATTCTTTATGTCTAACGGCTGCTTTAGTTATTTGAGTCAAACTGAGGTTACTGAATGGAGTACTGCAAAATCTATAGGATAAAGGTGCTCTTAGTAAAACTGTGAAGGTGATATGAGGAGGTTTTTAGGAAGGGTGGACTCATGTACAGTAATGTATACCGATGTCTTTTATTAGTATCACCAAGCTAGAGTTGAACATGAGAAGCAATAGCAAGGAAGATCATATGTGCAGTATGTAGAAGATAAGAATCAGCTGGAGGGGAAATAATGACCGTGTTTCTCATAAATGGTGGTGTTCAGTCAGTCTCACAGCTCTTTATGTCCAGACCTGCAGCAGCCGGAGCGCCTGCACATTCCACCTGCTGTCAGTCACGTATAGCAGCTTTATTTAGGGCTGAGCGGACCATCAGTTCGCAAACTCATTACTGTCTGTTGACTCATCAGGACAGGTAAAAAACACTGTTGAAAAGCAGAAAAGTCATTTGGGTTCTCTGTCTTAAACCCTTCTGCTTCATAACAGATGTTATCTTGCATCTCTCCGTCTGACTTTTTCACCATTTGCTCTGGTTTCAGCTCTTCTCAGACTTATTTATTTTCTGTTTTGGCTTTCTAATTTAGTAAGCATTCTTTCGCTGTCTCATCCTCGACAGGGTTTTTCTGTCTGTCTATGATATAGCCCCAAAAAATTATATCTAATTTTTGCTTTTTTAAGGAACCATCATTTCAGATTCAGAAAATGTTGTTAAAAATAATCAAGACATGGTTTTCACTAAATGCACTCAATATGTATTTATTGATTTTTTCAATGTTTTTAAAAGAAGTCTTTTAAGATCACCAAGGATGCATTTTATGATTAAAAATACAGTAAATATTTTTTTCTGTGGAATAGTATTACAATTTAATATCACTCTTGTCTATTTTAATATATTTGAAATGTAATTTATTTCTGTGATGGCAAAGCTGAATTTCTTAAATCTTTAGTGTTCCTTCAAAAATCAGTGCACTGTAATATGATTTGTGTGCTTAAGAAACATTTCTTCTTTCTTATTAGTGTTTAAAACTGTGCTGCTTATTTTGTTTATTTTTTTGTGATACATTTTTTTTCAGGATTCTATAAATATAAAGTACAATAGAAAAATGAGTAATAGGAAGTTCAAAAGAACAGCATTTATTTCAAATAGAAATCCTATGTGACTTTATAAATGTCTTTACTGTCTCCTTTGATCAATTGTTTTGATCGGTTTTGCTGAATAAAAGTAATCATTTTAAACTTTTGAACACCATGAGGCCAATGTTATGTAGACACCCCTTTCTAAAAACTGAATGCTTCATTGAAATTCAGCTTTGTTGCGACAGTTTTGTAAAGGTCTTTTCTGTTCCAAAACAACCTGTGCAGCAAAGTCCATAAAGAAGTTGTTGACCTATAGGTCACAACAGGCTTAAGTCTGTTGTGACTGTTGTGACTTAGTATCCTAATTGAACACCTCTGGGATGAATTGGAACGGCAAATCAGGTCCCTTCACTCAACATCAGTGCCTGACCTCCCTGATGCTCTTTTGTCTTCTTAAACATTTAATTTGAAAAGTGTGGCAAACAGCATTAATCCCCCCTTTGCTGCTAGAACAGCTTCCTCTCTTCAGAGACGGATTTACACTAGATGTTAAAACAGGGATGCAGGGATTTGGAGAGCATCAGGGACGGCAGGCAGTGATGTTGAGTAATGGGGCCTGTGTTCTGAATCATCTGAAATCAATTCATGTAACAAATATAACAAAACCTAGTCATAAACAGCTAAATTGACCAATGTATGGTTTAATGAAAAAAGTTTAATATGAAAAATGCTGCAGAGAATTTCCTGACTATTTTTGAGTGATGCAAACGAATTGTTTGAATTACGAATCATTTACATGATCTGTTCAAACTGATTAACAAAAATTAATCAATTTTTTTAATCAGAGAAAAAGTATTTTATATTGGGCTATTTTTTTTTACTGTTTTACTGTATTTTTTGATCAAATAAACGCAGCCTTGAAAAGCATAAGAGGCGTCTTTCAAAAACATTTAAAAAATCATACTGACCCTAAATGTCTGAATGATAGTGATCACCAAAAATGATGTGATCTTTCAGAAACTTAATGATCAAATAAAAAGCACATTTGTATCATTTAGGCTGCTCCATTACAGTCACAGTATCCTGCAGCAGTGATCTATGTTATATCTGCATTGCAGTACATACACAAGGACTCAGAGGAGCTGCAGAGAAGCAACCTCTCTCTCTCTCTCTCTCTCTCTCTCTCTCTTCCTCCCTCTCTCTCTGTCTGTCTCTCCTCTCCTCACTCCTGGTATCTGTCACTCTCTGTAATTGTATGTTTGCACCTTGAATTGGCAGTAATGCACGGCCTCAAACTAACCTTGCAGTCCAGTGAGGATGTTTAATAAATATAGAGGCTGCTGCAATGCTCTGAATGTTAAGTAGCTTTACATAAGAACAGGGCTTGTTTGGTTCCACCTCATTGCACTATACTACTGCACTGGACAATATTACTGTTGAACAGCCACATAGTAAATTACTGTAGGGCTGACTGGGCTGATGGATCAGTTAAAAGGACCGAATGGATGCAGTCATTGCACTTAAACTGAGCTATACTCAGAGAAATAAAAACACTTACACAAGAAGATCACTGTTTTCTTCTGTAATAGGACCAATACGTGTTTTGCAGTTGCTTCTTCCTGCTTCACAAGATCTTCCAAACAACATTAAATTGTATTTCACTGATATTGACTTTATATTGCATTAAAAGATTAGGCTAGTTTGCAAAAGAGTGAAACTTTTGCCATCATTTACTCGTTTTCTTACGTGGAACATAAAATGAGAAATTTTGAAGAATGTACTGGTTGCACTTTTCCAAACAATTACAGTGAATAGAGGCTGTTGCATTTGCGCTCAAATAAGGATGTAAAATCACCATAACAGTATCATAAAAGTGACCCATATGACTTGTGTACTATATTCCAAGCCTTGTCAAGTTGTAGTTTGTGTGAGAAACATACTGACTCATTGAGTCATCTTTTAGATTAATTGAACCAATTGAATTAATTAAGGGAACCAGACCAGCCCATTCACTAATAGATTTGATTTTACTTCTTTTGAATGCACCAACATCATTTTCAGTAAATAATGACTTTACATTTTAGTAGATTTCTCAAGCAAAGCTAACCTGTGGTTTCAGAAGGCTTTAAATATATATATTGCGCGAGTCTTATTGACCACTTTTTTGGCTAGTTAAATAAATGACATTTTAAAGTTCTTGTTGTTGGGACAAACTATGCTGCTGGTTCTGATGTTCTGGTTTTCTGCTCTCAGATGGGAAGAGGAATACACCATGAGAATGGACATGGAACAGAGAATGAATGATCTTCAGGAGGTGAGGAACACTTTTCATGTGCACTTATAACAAGTGCTGTCTACAACACTTGACTTAATTTAATTTCTGTTTTAATGTTCTAGAATAATGTTAAAGACAGTCTTCAAATATTTGCACATTCGAAAATTTGGGTTTGGTAAGATTTTTTCTTTTGGAAAGAAGTCTCTTATGCTCACCAAGACTGCATATATTTGATCAAAATACATTAAAACAGTAATGTACAGTGTCACATGATCCTTCAGAAATCATTATAACATGCTGATTTGGTGAGAGAAATCTTTCATACGTTTTACTTTCACTTCTGATTGATTTAATCAGGTGAATAAAGGTATAAATTTCTTTAATAAAATCTTACAGACCCCAAAATTTTGATCAGTAGTGTACATCGCTTGAGCCTGTGTAAACAGATCAAAGAAATGATTTTGGCTGTTTTGGTTGAAGCTTTAGTTCATATAAAGAAACTCTCTGAAACTGTTCGGCCCTCGAGTGATTCGTTTTAGCTTGAGACTTTTGGAATGTTTTACCTTTGGGATCAAACCTCACTGTACTTTCTATAAGTAACAATTCGATGATTTTGTCCAAGAAAATGTCCATGTGTTTGTATAGAAATATAATAGTTTATTAATAATAATTATGGCTATGCATTTGCGTAGGACCTACAGGAGAGCGAGGTGTGTCAGGATGAGCTGGCCCTCAAGGTGCAACAGCTGAAAG